>CAUYQG010014321.1:0-16862 GCA_963574415.1 Tarsius wallacei | reverse complement strand
AAATAAGTAGATAAACTGTGTAATATATACACAGTGGAATACTATTCAGCCTTTAAAAAGATAAGATGAAAAATCCTGTGTTTTCTTCTAGTAGTAGTTTCAGGTCTTATGTTGAAGTCTTTAATCCATTTTAAGTTGAGTATTGTAGAAGGAGTAAGTTTTTTGTTTTTTGTTTTTTGTTTTTTTTGAGTCAGAGTTTTACCTTGTCGTCCAGGCTGGAGTGCAGTGGCACGTTCACGGCCACCACAACCTTGACCTGGACTCAGGTGATCCTTCCGCCTCAGCCTTCCAAGTAGCTGGAACCACGGACACGTGTCACCACACCCGGCTAATTTTTCCTGATTTATTGTAGAGACAAGGTCTTGCCATGTTGCCTAGGATGAACTCAGACCCATGGGCTCAGGCAATCCTCTCATCTCGGCTTCCCAAAGTGCTGGGATTATAGGTGTGAGCCACCGCGCCCGGCCAAGGGTTTATTTTGAGTGTTCTTGGCTCCTTTGTCATAAATCAACTGACCATAGATGTGTGGGGTTTTTTTTTCTTCTGGACTTTCTATTATATTTCATTGGTCTATGTGTCTATTTTTATGCCAGTACCATGCTGTCTTGATTACTAGAGATTTGTAGTGTATTCTGTAATGTATTTTGAAGTCAGGTAGTGTGATGCTTCCATCTTCTTTTTTTTTTTGAGTTGGAGTCTCAATCTGTTGCCCAAACTGGAGTGCAGTGGCATGCTCACGGCCACTGCAGCTTCGACCTGCTGAACTCAGGCGATCCTTCTGCCTCAGCCTTCCAAGTAGCTGGAACCACAGATGCCCACTGCCGTGTCCGGCTATTTTTTTGATTTTTATTGTAGAGACGAGGTCTCACCAAGTTGCCCAGGCTGGTCTTGAATCCCTGGGCTCAGACAATCCTCTCTTCTCTGCCTCCCAAAGTGCTGGGATTACAGGCTGAGCCACCAAGCCTGGCCCCATCTTCATTCTTTTTGGAAAAGATTGTTTAGGCTCTTTGTGGTCTTCTGTGGTTCCGTACAAATTTTGGGATTTTCTTTTCCCTCTATTTATGTGAAGAATGACATTGGGATTTTGATAGAGATTGCATTGAACCCATAATTTTAACAATATTAATTTGTCCACTTTACGAATATGGGATATCTTTTCATTTATTTGTGTCACATTTAATTTCTTTTATTGGTGTTTTATAGTTTTTAGTATACAGATCTTCACTTCCTTGGTTACATCTACTTTTTAAAATTTTATTATTATTTTTATTTTAAAGATGTGGGGTACAATTCAGGGTTGGGTATACAAGTGGTCATTGTACAGGTAACGTTTGGGTCTCACTTTGGTCCCCACTTAGTTTGAGATTAGGTACCCTTATTGATGTTATGTGCTCCTTTCCTTTCCCTGGCAGTTTCCCATTACTGCCAATCCCTTTCTTAAAGTATTATGATAATTGTTCAGGGTCTACTTATGAGTGAGAACATACAGTACTCAGATCTTTATTTCTGTGATAGATCACTGATTATTATAGACTCTAAATCCATCCAAGTTGCTGAGAAGATCATACTTTTGTCCTTTTTTTTCCTATGCCCCCTTCCCCAATGTTGTCCTTCTTTATGGCTGTGTAATATTCCATCGTGTATGTGTACCACAGGTTACATTTACTCTTAAGTATTTGAGTATAGTGAGACTTGCTACCTTGTAGAGCAAGTCTTCTCTTTTTATTCATTTTATTCAGGAATGTCTTTTTTTTTTTGGCAATTTGCTCTTCCATATGCAATTGTTAACCCAGCTTGTCTGCTTCCACGAAAAACGTAGAATCTTGGTTAGCATTGTCATCGGATCGATAGATCAATTTTGGAAGAACTGATAGATTTATTATATTGTGTATTTCTAGCCATAAACATGGGCTGTGTTTTTATTTAGGTTTTCATAATGTCTTTCAAACATAATATTTTTCTGTGTACAAATTGTGCACATCTTTTGTTAGACTTATTTCTCAATATTTTATGGCTGTATTTCTATTATAAATGGTGTTTTTTAACTTACAAAAACATTTCTAATTGTTGCTAATATGTAAACATTTATTTGTTGCCTATATAATGATTTCATATTTAGTCACCTTGATGAATTCTTTTTCTCCCTCCTAATTTGTAGAGTAATCTGGGATTTTCTATATAGGCAATCATGTCTTCTACAAATAATGACTATTTTACTCAACTCTTTCCTATCCTTTCCATTATGGTTTTTTTTTTTTTTTTTGGTCTTATTTTCCTGGCTAGGTACTCAAGTGGAAAGTCGAATTGATGTGATTTTGGCATTACTGTCTTGCTCCTGATTTAAAGGAGGTGCTTCTAACCATTTCACATTTAGAATGATATTTGTTTTAGATGTTTTTAAGTGCCTTTATTTGGTTAAGAAATATACATTTTGTTTCTAGTTTATTTGTATTCATTTATTTTTTTGAGTTGGGGTCTCACTCTGTCACCCAGATTGGAGTGCAATGGCACGATCGCAGCTCACTGCATCCTCAACTTCCTGGGCTCAGGCGATCCTCCTGCCTCAGCCTTCCGAGTAGCTGGGACTACAGGCATGCACCACCACACGTAGCTAATTTTGGTTTTTGAATGTTTCTAGTTTATTATCAGTCATTAAAAATATGGATGGATGCTGAATTGTATCAATGCTCTTCCTGTATCTATTAAGATGATCATAGTTAATGTTGTGAATAAAATGTATAGATTTTCTAATATTAAAATATCTTCGTAGGGCAAACCCCTCGGGTCCCCTCCCACTGTGGGAGCTTTTCTGTCCTCTCGATAAATCCTGCTTTTAAAAAAAACCCTTGTATTTCTGAAACAAACTCAAATTGGCCAAGGTACACTGTCTTTCTTATAAACTGCTAGACTGCATTTTTTTGTGATCTTTTTTTTTCGTTTTTTAAAAAAATAAAATAGGCTTGTCACTTTCATTCTTATTATGTTCTTGTCTAGTTTTGGCAACAAGGTTACAGTAGCCTCATAAGAATGCATTAAATAATCTTTTCTGTTTTGTCTGTGTCTTGCAACAGTTTGAATAAGAGATGAATAATTTGGTTGAACGTTTCTGTAAAATCATCTAGACCTAGTATTTTCTTCATAAAATGACTTTTTAGGTCACTGCTTCAGTTTATTTAATAGTTATGTCAGTTTGAATGTTTGGTCCTGATTAGTAATTTCTTTATAACAGAATTATACATCTACATCCTTCCAGGGCTTCATAATAAGAGGAATATATTTCTCTGCTCCTTGATTTTAGACTTGCCATGCAACTTGTTTTAGTAAACATGATGCCAGCAGAAGCTTTAAATGTGCTATTTTTGTTGGGCTGGCCTTCTTGAACACCACTGACACCCTTAGTAAGAAAAGCTCGACCCAGGTTGCCACTGATCTTTCAACCTTACCCAAGAATGATCACTGGTTGAATGTTTCTGAGCCCAACTTGTAGCCTGGAAATAAGCAGAGGTAGGTGGATGAACACAACCCAGATCAGTCAGATCCTCGAGTATGACAATACATGCTTGTTGTCATAAGCCACTGATTTTTTTTTGGAGGGTGGCTTACTATGCAGCATTATTGTGGCAATAGATGACTGATACAGTGAAAATCAGGCTTTCTATTGTTTCATAAGTCAGTGTAATAAGTACATATATTCTAAGAGTTTGTCCATTTCACCTAAATATTCAAATGCATTGATATAAAGTTGAGACCTCATCTCTACAAAACAAACAACACCCCCCCCCAAGAAAATTAGCCAGACATGATGGTGCACACCTGTAGCCCCAGATTCTTGGGAGGCTGATGTGGGAGGATCACTTGAGCCCAGGAGGTTGAGGCTGTGACAAGCCGGGATCATGCCACTGCACTCCAGCCTGGGTGATAGTGAGACCTCAAAAAAATAAAATCGATCAATCAATCAATCAAATTTTAGTTGTTAGACACATTCTTTTGTATATTTTAATCTCTATCTTATTTGTAATTAAGTTTTTGTTTTCACTAATAGTATTACTTATTTGCATCTTTTTTTTTCTTGATCAATCTTGCCAGAGATTCCATTTGGCTTTCTTTATCATTTGGCTTTGTTAATCCTTTCTATTGTGTCTGGTTGTTTTCATTATTTTCTGCTCTTTTTTTTCTTTCTTCTACTTTCTTCAGACTTATTCTATTGTTTTTCTCTAAGTTCTTAAGTTGGAAACTAACATTATTAAATTTTCAGTTGTATTATTTTCTAAGCTAAGCATTAAGACTTAATTTTCACCAAATTCCACAAGGCTTGCTATGTCATATTTTCAACATTGTTTAGTGGGTTTTCTAAATAATTATTTTTTATTTATTTGATTAAATAATTAACTCTATAGACATTCAGTCTTTATCATTGTTTTCTGAAACAATCAGAGGTGACACGAGGCATGAAATCACAATAGTGACTGGCAGGAGACAATTCAAAGGTAAAACCACAGGCTTTGTGAATGGGTGGGCATGTGTAAAAAAGAATCAGGAGATAAGGCTTAAAGTTTTCAAGTCTGGGTAAATAGGAGAAAGGCAATTTAAACTGTCAGAAGAGGAGATTGTTGACAAAATTTCCATACATCCACCACGCTGAACAGGCTGTTGTCTGGTGTGAATAAATTGACACTTAAGTATTTTTGACAGCTGACTGAACTCTTTTCCCACAATTACTATATTCATAGAATTCCACTCAGATGTAAACCTCTTCAAAATTTTATTTCTTTATTTACAGAGTCTTGATTTGTTCCCCAGACTGGAGTGCAGTGGCGCAATCATGGCTTACCACAGCCTTGACCTCCTGGGCTCAGGCGATCCTTACATCTCAGCCTCCTGAGTGACTGGGACTATAGGCATGAGGCACCACACATGACTAATTTTTTAAAAATTTTTTTGTAGAGATAGGGTCTCACTATGTTGCCCAGGCTGATCTGGGATTCCTGGACTTCAGGGACCCTCCTGCCTGGAATCTCAAAGTGCTGGAGATTCCAGGCAGGAGCCACCATGCCTGGCTCCATTCCATTTTAAAGTTATTTTTCCCCTGTTTTTCTAGACCTTTTATATGGATCTAAGTGTTACCGCAACATTTATAACCACTGTGTTGCCATGTCAACCAAATGCCATAGTCACTTTCTCTCCTATGGCATTGCCCTCCACTTCGTTCCAGTTATGGGGTGATGATCATGTGAGTAATCATGACATCACTGAATGCCATGGATTATCCACGAACTGTTCCATCTTGGCAACGAGGCTATCCCCGCACTGCTCCAAAACATGTCCAAGCAAATCCCAGAATCCCATTTGGAGAATTTGTTTCCTAGGGCTATTTCTGGTACCAATGATTGTACTCGACAGGGTCCCAACAAGAAACATAAGGGACAGAAGGGAAAGGGAGGAAAGAGGATTATTTTGAGACTGTACGTTCAAAACCCCAAAACCCGGGACTTAGTAACAGCTGACCTGTGACCACGCCCAGGCCTGGAGGTCTTAGGGGAGGCAGCAGTTCCCAGGACCCAGTTGTATAAAGAACTGTGTTGAGTCACTCGTCTTAAGAAGGGCAGTGACCTTCATTCAAGCAAGGGACCAGTCAACTCAGGGTGACCTTGCAGGGATGGAGTCGGGGGAATAAATACCATGACCTGATTCTTTCTCCTTCCTCCAGTCTCCTGCTGGGGTATCGCAACTGGGAAACAGAGGTCAAGGGAGCGACACTGGTGAAGTCCATACAAATCAGCTTCTGAGCCAGACAGCGGGATCCACAGGGTAAAGAGTGGGTCTGGGAGGCGATGGCTGGGCAGTAAGCCACAGATGCCTGGCTCTGGTACTTTTTGGTTCTTAAGCATCAGAAAATGGCTGATTTTTCATCCACAAAACTGGTTTGAGTGGATGCAGAATTAAGCATGCAAGTGTTTTCCCTCGGAAATCCATAAACATTGCTTCACTGTTTTCTAGCATTTAATAGTATAGGTGAAAAGTAGGACTCTGATCTGATTTTCTCTCCCTGTGAATAATTTTGATTTTCTTTTTGGAAGCAAGTAGGGCTTTCTCTTCATTTTTGGGATTCAGGAATTTCCCCAAGGTATGTTGAAGTTTGAAATTATTTCTGTTTTTCCTGCTTGGCACTCAGTGGGTTCTTTCCACATGGAGACTCAGGTCTTTTACTGTTTTTCTCCTAATTTCCATTTCCTTGCCAGCTTACTCATCACTCTGAGTCTTTCTTGCACTGTTCTTTTAATTAGTAAATTCAGTTTCAGCAGCATCCAATCTGCTAGTCATTGCCTCATTTGTATTTTGATTTTGTCCATCATGTTGACTACTTCTAAGGATCCTTTCTTGTTTTCTAATGTTTTTCATTTTTCATGATGGTCGGCGGGAGATTATCTGCATATTCTCTCAACTCTCCAAGAATATACTGATTGGATTTTAGAAAGTTATTTCCTGTTTGCTGGATTGACTCTGTTTCACTGGTTTGAACTCATTTTTCAGATTGGTTTTGCTGTTTCATTTTTTGGAGTGTGCTGTTGTTTTCCCCCACAGATTCACTGATTGTCTGTGGCTAGGTTCTTTGTTATTGGTGTTGGTAACTTTGCTCCCCGACATTAACAGTAGCTTCAGTGGCAGAATCACGCCTTCTTTACTTTTTCTTCTTCTTCTTTTTTTTTTTTTTTGCATTGGAGTCTCATTCTGTGGCCCGGGCTGGAGTGCAGCGGCACACACATGACCACCACAGCCTCGACATGCAGGGCTCAGGCGATCCTTCCACGTCAGCCTTCCAAGTAGCTGGAACTACAGGTGTATGCCACCACACCTGGCTAATTTTTTGCTTTTATTGTAGAGACGAGGTCTTGCCAAGTGGCCCAGGCTGGTCTTGAACTCCTAAGCTCAGGCAGTCCTCTCGCCTCGGCCTCCCAAAGTGCTGAAGTTATAGGTGTGAGCCGCTGTGCCCGGCTTACTTTTTTTTCCCATCATTACAAGTTGTTTTTATTTAAATTTTTTAACTTTTTGAGTTGGGGGTCTCACTTTGCCACCGAGGCTGGAATGCAGTGGCATGATCATGGCTCACCGCAGCCTTGGCCTCCTGGGCTCAGGAGATCCTTCCATCTCAGCCTCCTGAGTAGCTGGGATCACAGGCCCACACCACCATGGCTGGCTAATTTTTCAATACAAGTTGGTTTTAACAGAAAAAAATTACTATTATCATGATTTCTATTTGATTTTCTAGTAAATCACCAGGGGGAATTTTCAGTAGAGGACTGTTTCTTGTTCTTTCTGAACCACTTTTTAGATCTTGTCCTTCTAAACTAGAGAAACTAATTGAGGTCTATTGGAATGGCTTTCCTTATCCTGTGCCCAGGAATTGATAGTATACGTGTTGGCTCCTAGAATTCTCTCTCATTTTAGTCCAAGTTCACCAGAGGTTTTCTTCTCTCTTTGGGCCTTTTTGTTCAGTTCAGCGGTAGGAGATTTCTGTCAAGTACATTTATACTGGCATCTTTTCCAGATGTCAATTAGGTACATAAATAAAGAAGAAAGAATCAGAGGAAAAGGTTGAGCACTGAATTCAAGAAGCCAGAGCGAAACAGCAGCACTAAAATCAACAACAGTGAAAAACTTAAATAAAATCAGGAGAAGCAATTAATAAAGACAAAATAAGAAGTTACCGGAGTAGAAGACAGTTGAAGAATAAAATAAAGAAAATTGGCTAAACTTAGGTAAATAATATCAGGAAAAAAGAAGGATCATACTGTTAAACATGACCCCAGATGCAAAAGGATATCTGTAATCTGGAGAAAGAGTTTTTAAAAATTGTAAGATAATATTTTGTAAATTCTATGCAAAGTTTTGAAAATCTGGGATATCATAGATGGTTTTATAAAAAAAATATAAATGATCAAAGTTGACTCAAGGATAAATAAAGAGATCAATGGGTAAGTAGTATTAAAAGAAACGGAAAACATTAATGCATTCTGTTTTCCAAATAACGGTCCCTAGACCACCTGCATCAGAATCCCACGGAGGGCTTTTAAAATGAAGATTCCAGCTGGGTACGGTGGTTCACACCTGTAATCCCAGGACTTTGCGATGCTGACACAGGAGGATCACTTGACAGGAGTTTAAGACCAACATGGGCAATAGAGTGAGACATTGTCTCTATAAAACTCAAAAAAGTAGCTGGATGTGGTGGCACACACTTGTAGTCCCAGCTATTGGAGAGGCTGAGGTGGGAGGATCACCTGAGCCCAGGTGGTCGAGGCTGTGGTGAACTGTGATCATGACACTGCACTCCAGCCTGAGTGACAGTGAGATCTCGACTCAAAAAACCAAAAATAACCCACACGACCCCCCCCAAAAACAAATAAAAAATAAAATGAAATGAAGATTCTTAAAGTTCTAATGTTCCACAGCACTATATACTGACTATAGTTAACAATTTACTGGATATTTTCAGATAGCTAGAAGAGTAGATTTTTAAATGTTCCCAACACAAAGAAATGATAAGTGTTTGAGGTGACAGATATGCTATTACCCTGATTTGATCATTACGCATTGTGCACATATGTCAAAATATCACACTGTACCTCATAAATATGCACGATTATTATGTGTCAAGTAAAATAATAATAAAAGCAATAAAATAAAATACAAAGGAAAATTCCTGGGCTTTCATTTGGACCATTTGGATGAGAATTTGAAAGCCTTTGAAAGCCGTTTCCCAAAAGGAAAAAACAAAAATGTACACCAATCAAATAAAAAATTTTTTTTTCTGAGTCCAGATCCCACGCTGTCCCCTGGGCTGGGCTGCAATGGCACGATCATGGCTCACTGCAGCCTCAACCTCCTGGGCTTAGGCAATTCTCCTGCCTCAGCCCTCCCGAGTAGCCGGGACTACAGGTGTGTGCTACCGTGCCTGGCTAATTTATTTTTATTTTTTCTGTACAGACAAATCTTGCTACATTGCCCAGGCTGGTCTTGAACTCCCAAAGTGCTGGGATTACAACATGAGCAGCCATGCCCAGTTCTAATGAGACTGTCTCTAGGGTTTCACAATTAGCTGCGATTTGAGCTATTCATTTGAAATTTTGTTTTTGTTTTAAATAAGAAAGTTAGTCAAAATCTTTTACTAGGAATTTTTGTTCAGTTTTATCAAATATCTTTTTGATGTCTGATAAAATTACCATGCACTCAGTCACTTTTGAACTGTTGCCTGATGTGATTAATTGTAAGAGTAAACTTTCTCTCCTCCTCCTCCTTCTTCTTTTAATAGAGACAAGGTTTTGCTATGTTGCCTAGGCTGGTCTCGAACTTCTGGCTCAAGCAGTCCTCCCCCTTTGGCTTCCAAAACTGCTGGGATTACCGGTGTGAGCCACCACACCCGGTCATAACAGTGAATTTTCTCATGTTGCATCACCTTTGCATTTTTCTATTCCTTCATTCATAAAATATGTACTAAGCACCTGCTATGTTCTAGACACTGTTCTAGGCTCTGGGAATACAACAGTAAAAAAGACAAATCAAGTCCCTGCTCTCATGGAGCTCGCATGCTAGTGGTGGCGAGAGGCAATAAAGAGAAATAAATAGAGAGGCACGGCTTGTTCCCTCACACAAAGCCCAGAAACAGAGAAAATGGCGTGATGGAGCTCAAAATGGAGGTAGAGAGTGATGTGCCCAGCGCGCCTAGCTGCAACTGGGCTCCAAGCCCTAAGAGTTAAGGAGACTATCCCACTTAGAATGAGAAGCAGAGCATAAAAGCATAAAAAGAGAAGGCAATCGCTTTGAGCCATATGCCAATCCAACAAAAAGATACAGAGCCTTTATTACAAGCATCCCTTTTGATGTGACATGGCAGTCACTTAAAGACCTGGTTAAAGAAACACGATGGAATATTATGCTGTCATAAAAAAGGACAAAATTATGAACTTCGCAGCAACTTGATGGACTTAGAGTCTATCATACTGAGTGATCTCTCACAGAAACAAAGAACTGAGTACCACATGTTCTCACTCATAAGCGGACCTTGAATGATTATCATAATACTGTAAGAAAGAGGTTGGCAGTAGTGGGAAACTGCCAGGGGAGTGGGGGGTGGGATTGGCAGTTGAGGGAAGCTGCCAGGGAAGGGGGACACGCCTCATTAACAAGGGTACCTGTATAATGACCATTTGTATATCTACCCCTAAATTGTACCCCACATCTTTAAAATTAAAAATTAAAAAGATAAATAAAAAAAATATACTGTCTGATAAAAAAAGAAAAAGAAAAGATTGGCGAGGTAACATGTGGAGCTCTCAACGGACACTGAAAGAAAGTCAAGCAGATGTGCTGTTATTGAATTAAAAATGGAAGAGAGCATGAAAACAGCTTCAGAAATCCTAAACAAGCATAGTCTGAGTGGAAGGTCTTGATAGTGAACAGGCCAGGAGAGCAATGCAAAAGGTGGGATGGAATGGGACCAGGTGACCCAGGATTGACTAATATCCCACCCGCATCCTAAATAATCCTAACATCCTAAATGAGATGATCCATGCATTACAGGCTGGAAGACTTGAAAGCACAGTATCTGTAGCAAATCTGGATTATAAAGTTGGCCGGAAGAAACAGAAGAAAGTGGTATGGCTGGTGTGGTGGTCTGAGCAGACATCCTTGAAGACAAAGATGGCAAGTGTCATGGAATTGGCACTGTTACCTTTGAACTGTCCATTAAAGCTGTGCATGTTATATCCCTCCAGACTGACCACAACAACTTTTCAATGGCCTTGGTGGTTTTGGCATGGGATTAGTACCAGGAGGGCAATCTATGGATGCCAATCACCTGGAATGGGCAGCATAAATCCTGCAGGAATGGGAATGGAAGGCATAGGATTTGGAATAAAAAAAATGGGAGGCATAGAGGAGCCCTTTGGTCGTGGTATGGAGAATATGGGTCGATTTGGATCTGAGATGAACACGGGAAGAATAAACAGTGGAGGCCAGGCAGCATTCCCAGGATCCGTAGGATGGGCCCTGGCATTGACTACATTAGGGATGCCTTCATGGATTCCATGAGTGCAGGCCTGGGCCATGGCATGGATGTATGGATTCCAAGATCGAGTGCATGGGCCTGGTTATGGACCACATGGGCTCCGTGGACTGCATGGGCGCTGGCATGGGCTTTGGTTTGGAGCAAAGCCGCCCCCATCGACCACGTGGGCCAAACCATTGAGCTCATGAGCCCCATTATGGATCTCATGGCCACCGGCCTGGAGCGCATGGGTGCCATGGGTCTTGCTCTGGACACTGGCATTAAGCACGTGGGCCTGGCCATGAGTGGCGTGGAGGTGCCCGCTTTGACTATGCTATTGAGATGGAGGGTGGCAACTTTGGAGGAAGCTTTGCCTGCCAGATATTTGTGAGAAATCTCCCATTTGACTTCACATGGTAGATGCTAATAGACAAATTCAACAAATGTGGCCACGTGACGTACACCGACATCATGATGGAGAACTTGAGGTCCAAGAGGTGCGGTGTGACTGAGTCACCAGAGGTGACTGAGCGAGCCTGCCAGATGGTGAAAGCATGAAGCTGAGTGGCCGGGAGATTGATGTTCGAATCCATAAAAAATGCTTAAGCAGTTGCCATTTTTAAACATCGACACCAGACCTCTGAATTTGTATCTTTTCTTGTTAACCATTTTAATTTGTTTGCTGGATGTATAAAGATGTCTAAAAAATTCAGTCACTTTTGGAGGCAATTTTAATTATCTTTTTAATGACTGGGGTTCCATTTGAGTGTTAGCATTGAGATTGCAATGTGTGCAATTTTTTTCTGCAATTGTGGCATCTTGTTGACATTGACTATGACTTTGATAATAAATGCCAGTTCCTGAAAAAAAAAAGAGAGAGAAATAAATATAGAGCATGCATGCAAAAGACAGGAATCTATTTGGCGTGTTTGAGGAATGGTAAGATGACGCGTGTGACTGGGAAGCCTTTGGAGAGTTTTAAGTGGGGGCGTGACAATTGGATTTATGTGTGGAAGCAGGAACACCACTTGGGAGGCCGCTGCACTCATCCCAGTGAGAGTTGATGGGGAACCGTGGCTTCGGCCATAGAGCTGGCAGAGGAGGTGGGTTATGGGCTTGCAGTGACACATCACTTAACCACGGGGACACGTTCTGAGAAACACATCTATCAGGTGATTTGACTACAGACCTGTACGGCATATCACTGTGCTGACAACTGTGGGTAACGAAACACATCTACATATAGAAAAATTATGGTAAAAAATGGTTAAAAAAAAGACATCCGTATTATGAACTCTAAACAGCCCACAGACTTGGAACATAGTTCCTTCTCACCAACAAACACAGCAATGCGAACCAAAGTACTGCTGCCTCTCAAATGGCAATTTCTTTTTTAAAAGGGCAGAACTATCACACTATTTGTAAAGGTGCAAATGGTGGGCATGTCTTTTACCTCGGGGAAGTGAAAATGGTTGAATCTTTCTGGAAGGCAATTGTCAGCTCATAGCTTAAGCTGTGAGACTGTTCGTTTGCTTTGACCCAGCAATTCTGCTTCTAGTAATTTAGCCCTAGGGAATAATTCCAGATGTGGGCAAAGATTCAGTTACAGAGATAGTCAGTGCAGAGTGATCATGCAGTATGAATTCCATTTTTGATATATTTATATATACATACATACAATCTATTTATCTAAGATAATTTTTGTGTCTTCCTATCTGTCTATCTGTCTTTATAGTCTAACTACCTCCATCTATCTATCATCATTGTCATCATCTATCTATTCATCAATTCCATCTATACTATCATCGATCTATGCATTCATCTATCTTATCTATGTATCTTTCTATCTATAATTTATGTATCTTCCTATCTTTCTATCTACCTATCTTTCTATTTATCTTTATCATCTAACTACCTCCATCCATCTATCTATCTGATCTATCCGTCTATTTATCTATTTATCCATTCATCTATCCTATCTATCAATTATTTATCTATATCTCTCTATCTCTCCATCTATCCCATCTTTCTCTTTTTCTTTCTTTCTTTTTTTTTTTTTTTTTGAGTTGGAGTCTCACTCTGTCGCCCAGACTGGAGTGCAGTGGCCGCTCCCAGCCACTGCAGCCTCGACCTGCTGGGCTCTGGCGATCCTTCCGCCTCAGCCTTCCAAGTAGCTGGAACTCCAGGCGCGCGCTACCATGCCTGGCTAATTTTTTGATTTATTGTAGAGATGAGGTCTCACTTGCCCAGGCGGGTCTCGAACCCGCGGGCTCAGGCAATCCACTCACCTCAGCCTCGCAAAGGCGCGGGATTACAGGCTGAGCCACCGAGCCCGGCTATCCCATCTTTCTATCTATCTACCTACCTATCTATCTATCTATATGATAGAGACCAGAGAGAAATATGCCAAAATATTAACAGCTATTTTCTGTAGATAATCAGCTCACATGTGATTTATTTATTTATTTATTTTTGGTTCCTTTCTGAACACTTTGCTCTGTTTTCAGAGGGTTTATCATGATCAGACATTACCAGTATAATAGAAGAACACAATAAACTTATTTTTGTTTGGGAGGTAAGATGGGTGCTTTCTTCCTGAATCCCTGGTCTTTGAGGTGGGATCACCTGCATTTCAGTCGACAAACAGGTCCTGTACCGGGGATGGGATACAGCAGTGAATGACAGACCCCAAGTTCCTGCTCTCAAAATGTCTTTTATATGTACCAACACTTCACCGTATAAAGTAATGCTCATCATTACTTTATGCAGATCTTAGTTTCCATCTGGTGTCATTTTCCTTCTGCCTAAAGAACTCCCTGTAACATTTCTTATAGTGAAGTTCTGTTGGTGACAAATTGTCTCAGCTTTTTCTTTCATCTGGAAATGCCTTTATTTTACCTTCATTTTTTGAAGGATTTTGTCCTAGATACAGAGTTCTAAGTTGACCATTTTTTTTCATGCAGTAAGTTCAAGACATTTTTCCATTTGCTTCTGATTTGCATTGTTTCTGATGAGAAATCAGTAGAAATTTTATCTTTGTTCCTATTCATGTAATGTGTCGTTTTTCTGCTGCTTTTAACTCATAAGCGGACCCTGAACATTTATCATAATACTATAAGAAAAGGATTGGCAGTAGCAGGACGCTGCCGGCGGGGTGGAGTGGGGTGGGGGGAAACATAACATCAATAAAGGTACCCGATCTCAAACCAGGTGAAGTAGGGACCAAGTTTTACCTTTATGATGACTTCTTATCTACCTAATCCTGAATTGTATCCCGTATCTTTAAAATAAATTAAAACAAAGACTTCTTTATCATTGATTTTCAGCCTTTTGATTATATAACTCGGTGTGGTTCAGTTTTTTTTAAAATTCTGCTTACTGTTTGTTGACATTCATACCTGTTTAGGTGCAGTCAGAGCTCTGTGTGTTGAACAAAATGGTGTTGATCTCTGCTGGTGACACTTACACCCAGGACTTGATGTTTGCTATGGTTTCGCCTTTGTCCGCTATGCACTTCGTTCAAACCCTCAGCAAAGTTTCTGATGGCTCTAAATGTGGGGCTTAACATTTTTGACATTTTCCCCTTTATTATTATTTATTTTTTGGTTTGGTGTATCACTCTTTTAGCTCATAAGCGGACCCTGAACATTTATCATAATACTATAAGAAAAGGATTGGCAGTAGCAGGACTGGAATGCAGTCAGTGGCGCAGTTGAGGCTCACCCCAACCTTGACCTCCTGGGCTCAGGCAATCATCCTACTGCCTCAGCCTCCCATGTAGCTGGGATTTCAGATGCGCACCACATGCTTGGCTAATCTTTTTTCTTTTTTTCAGAGATGAAGTCTCATTATGTTGCCTAGGCTGGTCTCGAACTCCTGGGCTCAAGCAATCCTCCCTCCTTAGCCTCCCAAAGTGCTGGGATTGCAGGTGTGAGCCACTGTGCCCAGTCACATTTTTCTCCTTAAAATCAGACGAGTTTGAAAGTATCTCAATGAATGTTGAGTGAAATGTTGATAATTCAGCTGTTTCATGACTAATATAAAAAAGAGCATATGTCAGACTTTTTTTTTTTTTGAGTTGGAGTCTCACTCTGTCACCCAGGCTGGAGTGCAGTGGCACACTCATGGCCACCACAGCCTCCACCTGCTATGCTCAGGCGATCCTTCCTCCTCAGCTTTCCAAGGATTGGAATTACAGGCGTGCGCCACCATGCCTGACTAATTTTTTTATTTATTGTAGAGGCAAGGTCTCGCCAAGTTGCCTAGGATGGTCTTGAACTCCTGGTCTCAGGCAATCCTCTTGCCTCTGCCTCCCAAAGTGCTGGGATTACAGGCATGAGCCACTGCACCCAGCCATATGTCAGTTTTTGAAATGAAAAAAGTCTAAATTTGTCTTTGTATTTATTATGAATGTTAATAAGGGTTATAGTTAACATTAAAATATTATGAATTTTATAACTATATATAAATCTAAATAAAACATTTTTTATTTAAAATAATTTCTTTGTCACATTGGAGCTAAAATTAGAAAAATACTGTGAGATAACTAGAAGATTGGTATTATTCCCATTTTCCTTCTGAGTAAACAGAAGCTTATAGAAGCAGCAATCTGCCCAGGGCCACATAGGTCATTATTAGTAGAAAAACAGGTGTCAGATTTTCCTATCTCTCTACTCTTCTCTCTTGCCTTTTAGTCATGGCCCTCCCACGCCTTGCTTGTAACCCTGGACTTCCATGTCCTCACTTGTGAAATGAATATCACGGCCTCAATCAACACTTCCCAGCTAGAGGTTGGTGATGGTGTTTCATAAACTTGAAGATGCTGATAACTGCTAGTTCAGATTCAACTAAAATTAACTTCACTGAAAATTGCTTAAAATCCCAATTTTGTCGAGTTGGGGTCTCACTCTGTTGCCCAGGCTGGAGTACAGAGGCATAATCATGACTCACCATAGCCTCAAACTCCTGGGCTCAAGCAATCCTCCCTCCTCAACCTCCCAAGTAGCTGGGACTACAGGTGTGCACCACCATGCCTGGCTTATATATATATATATATATATATATATATATAATATATTATAATATATTATTTTTTTGTAGAGATATGGTCTTGTTGTGTTGCTTAAGTTGGTCTTGAATTTCTGGGCTCAAGTGAGCTATGTAGCTATGACTTACATCAGTTTATAATCCAGCTAAATACCTTATACCCCATAGTCATTTTGACTCATTATACAGTTGTAAATTGATTTTATTCTTACGTAAAAAAAATATTGGCTATTTTATATTTGTTTAAGGGCCACTGACTAAAGACATAAGCATAAGGACTACCTGATATTCAAATACAAGCTAAGGAGGAGAATAAAACTGACAATAATTTTGCAAATTCACCTCATCAAAATTCCTATAAAACACACTAAGAAATCTCTATTACTCTGGAAAACAATGCTAAGAAGAGAAAACATAGTGACAAAGACCAGCATGATTTGGTCTTTTATTTATTTGGAATAAAGAACAGCAACCTATTTTTGGAGAAAAGTGCTTGCAGCTAGCAGCCTTAAATATTGTCTCCTAGCTAATCATGTAGACATGAGATATGTAAATTTAAATTCGTTTAAATGTATTAAAATTTTAAATACAGCAAGTCCCCTACATACAAACCTTCGAGTTGTGAACTTTCTTTTTTTTTTTTTTTTTTTTGAGTTGGAGTCTCACTCTGTCACCCAGACTGGAGTGCAGCGGCCGCTCCCGGCCACCGCAGCCTCGACCCGCTGGGCTCCGGCGATCCTTCCGCCTCAGCCTTCCAAGTAGCTGGAACTAC
>CAUYQG010014317.1:0-55101 GCA_963574415.1 Tarsius wallacei | reverse complement strand
TCCTGTGTTGGGTGCATATATGTTTAGGATGGATATTTCTTGTTGATAGATTGAACCTTTTATCATTATGTATTGTCCTTCTGCATCTTTTTAAATTTTGATAGCTTAAAGGTTGTTTTGTCTGATATTAAGATCTCAACTCCTGCCTTCTTTTGTGATCCATTTGCCTGGAAACTCATTTTCCACTTTGAGTCTGTGTGCATCCCTTGTAGTAAGATGAGTCTCCTGGATGCAGCAAATAATTGGATCATAGTTTCTTATCCAGTTTGCCATTCTGTGTCTTTTCAGTGGTGTATTTAGTCCATTCACATTCAGGATAACTATTGAAATGTGATTGTTTATTGCTATCATGAGGTTCTTATAACGTTTTTTCTTTGTTTGCTTGTTTTCTTTTGACTTTGGGGTTAATGTATGTGTGTGTTTTCAAGTTTCTTGTTGCGCTGTATTCTCTGTTGATTCTGTGGTCTGCTGTTCTCTTGGAAAGTATAGGGTCATTCTTTTTCTTCTTTCTTCTGTGCTTAGTACCTTTTTAAGTGTCTCCTGTAGAGCTGGTCTGGAAGCTGCATAATCTCTCGGGGACTGGATATCTGGGAAGGATTTTAATTCTCCATCACTAATGGAGCTGAGTTTGGCTGGAGTGGAAATTCTTGGCTGAAATTGTTTCTTTTTGAGGACTTTGAATATAGGGATCCAGTCCCTTCTAGCCTGTAGTGTTTCTGTTGATAGGTCTGCTGCTATTCTGATTGGTTTTCCCCAGTAGGTAGTCTGACCTTTCTAGCTGCCTTAAGGATTTTTTCTTTTGTGCCTGCTTTTTGTAGGCAAATTACTTTGTGTCTAGGGGTTGATCTTCTCATTTGCTGTCTTGTGGGGTTCTCTGTATCTCTTGTGCTTGGCTGCGCACATCTCTGGTGAGATGGGGAAAGTTTTCTTGGATTGCCTCCTGGAATACTTGCTCCAAGTTGTTCTCCATTTCTCTTTCTCCTTCTGGGATACCAATCAGGCATAGGTTCAGCCTCTTGATACAATCACACATCTCTTGTAGGCTTTGTTCTTTCTTTCTGAGTCTTCTTTCTATGTTTTTTTACAGATCAGGTTAATCCCATATTCTAGTCTTCAAATTCTGAGATTCTTCTTCAGCTAGATTAATTCTGCTTTCCATGCCTGTCATCTTGTTATTTATTTCCTGAATGAAATTCTTTATTGCCAGAATCTCTGTTACAAGTTCTTTCAGTGTTGCATCTTGTCTTTCTTGAGTCTTATTCACTCTTTCCATCCATTCCCTAATCCCTGTCTTATTCTGGGGCCAGTCATTGGTGACTTCCATTGTTTGGGCACCAAGGTCTGATTTTTCAAGAGGTTTGTCTTTGGTACACTTGAAATTGCCTGAGGTCTTCCCTCATTTGTGACAGATCTCTTGTTTTTCTCTTTAGTTCTATTATTAAGTGTCAGTGGGAGAGGTTTTCCCCTCTGATGTTTGCTCAGTCCTCTATTCTTCCCTGATCTGGGCTTTGGTTACATTCTATTTTGAAATAGGATGGTGCATGGGAAGCTTTACTGTCTCTTGTAGTTTTTCAAATTCTAATAAAGTAGGGGATGGTGTGCTAGGATTCAGAAACTACTTGCAAATTACAGTGTTCACTTATTGGGGTATGTGTTCTCTGAGGCCCACTCCCTACCCCCATTCTATATGATGATGCAAAGCAGAAACCAATGCAAAAGCAATTGAACACACACACACACACACACACACACACACACACACCCCAAAGCAAACTTGAATAACAACAAAGTGAAACAAAACAAACAACAAAAAAAAAATCAAGAAAACTAAACTACACACACACATGCCAAGCACAAAGCAAATAGAGAAGAAAAACAGAAAGACTGGAGAGGAAAAAAAAGGAATAAGAATTCAGGTTGGACCCTCACACATATATTGACACACATCTTAAACTATAAAAAATGAGAATTAAAAAACCCAGAAGAACAAAATAACAAAAACCAACAGCAACAACAAAATTGAAAGATGAACAATCTATCATTCACATACAAATGTAAACAGAAAATGACAAATAAAAGAAGAAAGAAACAAAAAAAGAAAAGAAAACAAATTTTGGGGGAATGCAGGATAAACCCTCACATACACATTCATGCACAAAGGAAAAATATTTTAAAAATAGATGAACTAATAAACAAACTGTCAAAAAAATTTAAAAAATTAAAAAATAATTGAAAATTTAAAAAAAAACCTGTCTTCTTGTGTCAGGTTCTATAATTGTTCCTCTAATAGGGTCTCTCCTGCAGAGCCACCTCTTTCACTCTCTCCTCAGGGTCAGAAGCAGGGAAGGAGGAGGGATAGTGGAGGTGGGTGGGGCTGTAGTCCCCCCCTCCCACTCTCATATGGTCAGGGAGATCTCCAGTGAGGAGATATGGGATTGTCTCTTCCCCAGGTATGTACTCTCAAGAGGGGTGCCCCAGCCAGGCCTATCCTGGAATGGAGTTCTATTATGACTCTCAGTCATGGCCCAGCTGCGTGGTTCTGACATTCAGAGGATTGCTGGGGAGGAGGGGGTTTAGGTCAGCCCCAGACTCACCACTGATCTCTTTGGAGTTCTTCCTTGTCCTTTTCTGGCTACACCCTTTGTCCCATGACTGGATCAAGGTAGGGGTGCAGTGCAGGAACTCAGCACTTGTTAGCTCCTGCTGAAGTTTGTGCTTTCAGGATATTCCCTCTGGTCTACAATCAATCCCTGAGTCGTTGTTTCGCCAGTCACAGAGATCAGTCTGTTGCTCCATGGCGAGCAAGTCGGAGCACTTTCCTGCCCTGACTTCAAGATAGTGGTGAGGTGACTCTCTTGTCCTCTTCTTTGGAATCTTGCGTCTGGACTCCCTCTGCAGCCCCTGCTGCCAGCACCCTGCCAGGCACTGAAGTGGTGAGGAAAAGCCAGGAGCTGGCAGTCTCTCTCCTGGTTCAATGTTGAGGGATAGCCTGGGGCAATAGTTTCTCCCTGCTGTGATAGTTTCTCCTGCTGCTTTTTCACAGGAAAACATCTGTCCGTTTAAAAAACAAACAATGGTACTTGACTTCTGTTACCTTGGTAGAGCCAGGGACAAAGTAGAGAAGCTGCAGCACCAACTTTTGCACCAGGAGCCTGGCCACCCACTCATGAGCCCCCACTAAGACAGTGACTCCTAGCATTTTCTTCCCAGGGAGGGTTTGTTGATTAAAAAAAAAAGAAAGAAAAAGAAAATTGCACTTGGTTTTGCATCCTGGGAATTGCTAGGGTCCAAGCCCAGTAGCTGTGGCACCAGCTGCTGCACCAGGAGAGCCCTGGTCGCTAGCTCCCTAGCCCTCACTCAGTCAGCCACTCACACGCCCACTCATTCACCAACATGTACACAAAATTTTCCATATACTCACTCACTCATATGGGCACTTGCATAGTCCGACTGGCTCAGCCACCATCTTCTCACTTTTGCTTTTTATCAGAAAATTTTTAGTTAATAAATGGAGAGTCTATATATTTTAAAATACCCTGAGATCCAATTAGATCCTTTTAAATCATGGCCTTATGGGTGCGTTTTTAGCCCCAAAGACAAAAAGAAAATATTTTTTATCAAATTTCAAAATGTCTATAAGAGACCTGTATGTATTCTGAAGGACATTTGCATAGCCTCCTTAAATCATCAGTTTTATTCAATAATTGACACTAGAACTAAAATAAGAAAACCCTGACAACCGATTATCAACAGCTAGTCACTAGTTGGTTGTTTATGTTATTAAGCAAAATAATATCTAATCAATACTACTTAAGGAATGGAATATTCACGGAATTTGAGGTTTACACTTATGTAACTTAACAAAGGGTTTTGCAGTTTTACCTGGTGTATGTTCATGCACCACACATTCAATTAAAATATTTCAACTTCTTCTCTTTTCTAAGACAACTTTTTTTTTAAACGGGGAAAGGGTCAGGAGATTTCTTAATGTAAAATTGAACATTGAAATCTTGAGGGACTTTACATGATTGAAGACAGGATCTTCACTCTGACAGTTTAATGCATTTTACATTATGATGGCATTGCATGCTTCACAGTTCCTGAAAAAGAGCTTACATTAGGACTCAAAGTAGCTTCTTTTTCTCCCTTTAGTTCTTGATTATTTCCTTTGCTCACATCAGATCCCAGAGGAGACCCATTTGTGAATGGGAGATAATTTTGCCACTTGGGAGGGATGCATGTGGTTCTATGCCCCAGGTAAAATTGTTTTCAGAAAGTGTTCTGTACTGAAAGTGTTTTGTCCAGACAAAGAATTGCCTAGAAGATTAGCCCCATCACTACATGCTGGTTCATGGCTTTTTGTAGAAATCCTGTGTGCAAGTGATTCTGCAATTTTCCTAATGTTAGAAACAGGAAAATGGATAGTGACACCAGATTTCAGTCTACCAGCCTCTTGCACTTCTTTCCCTGTATGTGAAAGACCACAAAGACATATATGTATGATATAAAACACATTCTGCTAGAGGCCAGAAAAATAATCTATATTTTATCCTGGACTCCTCCATTTTTGTGTTGTAAAATGTCGGATAAATATCCTGACATTCGAGTTTCAATACCTTTATCCTTCAAATTCCTTACGAGGGGGACCCCAAAAAACCCAAAATTTATTTATTAAACATTGTGTATTTATTCTTACAAGTTTAAACTTCAGTCACCTTCAAAGTACTGTTTGTTTGGTGCAATACACCTATCAGGATGGCTTTTTTCCTTGATTAACACAGTTTCTGAACTCGTCAATTCTGATGTCTTTTAGTGCTTCTGCCATTTTTCGTTTCACTGCATTGGCAAAACTTTTTCCTTTGAGAAATTTTTTCATCCAGGGAAACAACAAAAAAAATTCTCTAGGGGCAAGATCTAGTGAATAGGGAGGGTGGAGCAGGGGGTCATGCCATTTTTGGCCAAAAATTTCTGAACACTCAGCACAGTGTGGGCAGGTGTGCTTGTAAGTCACCCATCATACAATGGGCAAACACACTGAAAATATCTCCACTCTCCCCATAATTCACTGAAGCCAAACACAGCTTCTCACAATGCTAGCTGGTACACAGATGTTGATGTCTTCCTGGAACACTTACCTAGCAGGTATCTTTTGGAGGCCCACCCTCCAAAAGGTAATTCCATTTTGGGGGGAATACCTCTCATAATAGAGAAATCACAGTATTTTATGAAGTTTTTTGTTATATATCTTAATTTATTTCAGTTCTTCAATTCAATAAGTCTGTTTGCCTGAGAAATAAACATTACTAGTTTTATATTGCTGGTGAGAAACTCATGTCCAAAGAAGTTAATCAAATTGCCCACTGTCTCATAGCTGGTAAAAAAACGTAGGTCACTTTAAAAAAGTCATTTAAACTATTGTTTTGCTTCTATTATTTTTTATTTGACATATAATGATTGTACATATTTATGGGATAATACAGTATCGTATTTTAACACCTATATATAATGTGCAATGATAAAATCAGGGCAATTAGCACATCCATCTCATCAAACATTTATCTTTTTTTGTGTTGGGAACATTTGAAATTCACTCTTCTAGCCATTTGAAAATCTGCAATAAATTCTTTTTTTAATTTTTGTATTTTTAGAAAACAGGATTTATTGAGAGGACAGAAAAGCTCCCGCAGTAGAAGGGGACCCTAGGGGTTGCCCTTCAATAAGTTCTTGTTAATGCTAGTTACCTTGCAGTGCTATAGAACACTAGAACTTATTCCTTCTAGAAGTAATTTTGTAACTTAACAAATCTCTCACTCTCCTTCCTCTCTTCTACCCTTCCTAGCCTTTAGTAACCACTATTCTACTCTCTCCTTGTGTGAGATCAATCTCTTAAGCTTTCACGTGAGTGAGAATATGCAATATTTAGCTCTCTGTGCCTTGCTTATTTCACTTAACAAAATGTCCTCCTAGATCATCCATACTTCAGTGAATGACAGGATTTTATTTTGTTATGGCTGATTACTATTCCATTGTGTACATATACCACTTTTTCTTTATTCATTTATCTGTTGGTGGGCACTTAGGATGATTTCATATCTTTGCTATTGTCAGCAGTGGCACAATAAATATGAGAGTGTAGATATCTCTTGAACATATTGATTTTTTTTCTGATACATACTCCGTAAGAGGAATGCTAAATTATGTGGTAGTTTTATTTTTAGTTTCTTGAGGAAGCACCATGCTATTTTCTATAATGATTGTACAAATTTATATCTCCACCAACAGTGTATAAAACTTCCCCCTTTTCTGTATTTTTATCAGCACTTGTCACTTTTTGTCTTTTTAATAGTCATTCTAACTGGGTTGAGGTGATATCTCATTGTGGTTTTGATCTGCATTTCCCTGATGATTAGTGATGCTGATCTTTTTAAAATATACCTGTTGACCATTTGTATGTCTTCTTTTGAGAGATGTCTATTCAGCTCATTTGCATATTTTTAACTGGAATTTTTTAAAATGTAGAGTTATTTGATTTTCTTATATATTCTGAATATTCCATCTCTTATTTGATGAATATTTCACAAATATTTTTTCTCTTTCTACAAGTTTCTCCTTCCTTCTGTTGGTTGTTTTCTTTGCTGTGCAGAAGCTTTTTCGTTTAACATAATACCATTTTTCTATTTATGCTTTTGTTACCTGTGCTTTTAAGGGCTTCTCTGTAAAATTTTTGTTCAAACCAATGTCCTGAAGCATTTTCCCCAGGTTTTCTTCTAGTAGTTTTATAGTTTGAATTTTACTTTTAAGCCTTCAGTCTTTTTTGAGTCAACTTTTTTTGTGTATGGTGAGAAATAGAGGTGTAGTTTCATTCTTATGCATGTGGATATCCAGTTTTCTTAGCATCATTTATTGAAGAGACTGTCCTTTTCTCAGTGAGTGTTCATGATGCCTTTGGCCATAAATATGTGAATTTATTTCTGGGTTCTTTATTCTGTTACATGGATCAATATGTCTGTTTTTAATGTCAGTAAAGTGTTTTGGTAGCAAATCTTTGCAGTGTACTTTGAAGTCAGGCAATGAGATGCCCCTGGCTTTGTTCTTTTTGCTCAGGATTGCTTTGGCATTTTGAAGTTTTTGTGATTTCATATGAATTTTAAGAATTTTTTCTTACATTTCTGTGAAGTATATCATTGGTATTTTGCTAGCGATTGCTTAGGTTACTTTTGATCCCAGCTACTGTCTGACTTTAAAACCAATGTTCAGCTGGGCTCGGTGGCTTAGCCTGTAATCCTGCGCCTTGGGAGGCTGAGGTGAGTGGATTGTCTGAGCCCACGGGTTTGAGACCCGCCTGGGCAACTTGGCGAGACCTCATCTCTACAATAAATCAAAAAATTAGCCGGGCGTGGTAGCGCGCACCTGTAGTTCCAGCTCCTTGGAAGGCTGAGGAGGAAGGATCGCCGGAACCCAGCAGGTCGAGGCTGCGGTGGCCGGGAGCGGCCACTGCACTCCAGTCTGGGTGAAGAGTGAGATTCCAACTCAAAAACAACAACAACAACAAAAAAAAAAACCAATGTTCTTTCCATTATGCAGCTGCTAGAAATTGCAACTGCAGTACTGCGTATTATTATATAAGAGTTAAGCTGGGTATTCTAGACTGCAGAATGCTACCAAAAAGAAAACATTTTATTTTTATTAATTTAACAGTGTTGTTAACAATAATAATACACTGATAGGACTAAAAATCCAATATATCTTGGTTCCATCTTCCAGTCGCCTTGAGTGGCACAGATAGCCTATTTAAGAAATGCCCTGTCGTGTTACTAAAATTATTCAAAATTTTGGGAAATGGAACATGATTGAGAACATCAGGCATTCATGTCTTTGACTGAGGTTGATAATCTCTTCTAGGATGGTTCATGATAAATGATGTTTTTAGTTCAAGGTAACTTACATGTTTAACTGGTGAGGAGAGATGGACACTGTTTTTTTAACATTCTGGGGAAATTATTTTAAACTTCTGGATAAATATTTCCAGGAAGTTGAAGAATCCTAGTTATGATGTGAAAAGAAAAGCAGTACAGCAACAACTTTTATACACTGTCAAAATTTAAAGTCAGACAGTTTAGGAGAGCTGGAGGTGAAACTGATATTTTAAAGGTTATAATAAAAGTATGATAGAATTAGAATATTGACCTGTTGACAATTCTAACCGCTGTTCCAAATCCTACATATTTCACATTTTTTCTCTGAATACTAAAAATATGTAGGGGAGGAATTTAGTTGATTGTGATAACTTCTGACTTTTAAAAACCTGAGACAGCAAAGTCCATCATAATTTGTAAAGATTGCCTCTGCAGCTGTCTGTGTCAGGACTCTGAAGAATTTGCACTAGTGTGATAAGGGAAGATTGGAACATAGTGACACAGCAGTTACTCCCTCCCTTAGGATTTAGGATGCTAGGCTCAAACCAGACTTCCTATTTTGGAAGGAAGATTTGAAGGACAGAGGTTCAAAAAGGCAGAGTTTTATTGCCAAGTTCAAACTCTCTCCTGCCTTATGTGAATGATCTCCCTCCCTTGGCAATGATATTCTCTTCTTCTTAATTACAAAGGTACATAACACAGGAGAGTATATTGTTATTATTTTGTGTTTTCTAATATTTGCCCTCTCAATGAGATGACAAGTAACATGGGAGCCTTATCCCTCTTCTGTGTTTCTCATGATACTTAGTGCTGAAAATACAAAATGCACATTTTAAAATCTTAATTGTTTAGTTAGTTACTTAATAATTTTTTCCTTAATAAATAACATTTGATCATGTTTTGAGATACACTTTCCTTTTTTTAAAAAAAAATTATTTTAAAGATTGTGGGATACAATTCAGGTTTAGGTATACAAATATTCATTATGCAGGTACCCTTGTTGATGAGGTTGCCCCTCACCCTGGTAGTTTCCCTCTACTGCCAATCTCACCACCTCCTTCCCCTGGCAGTTTCCCATT
The DNA here is from genome assembly GCA_963574415.1 of Tarsius wallacei. NCBI lineage: Eukaryota > Metazoa > Chordata > Mammalia > Primates > Tarsiidae > Tarsius > Tarsius wallacei. The sequence continues at coordinate 46,106 of CAUYQG010014317.1, read as the reverse complement.
ACTGGCAATCCCTTTCTTATAGTATTATGATAATTGTTCAAGGTCCGCTTATGAGTAAGAACACGTGGTATTCAGTTCTCTGTTTCTGTGATAGATCCCTCAGTATTATAGACTCTAAGTCCTCCAAGTTGCTGTGAAGTTTATAATTTTGTCCTTCTTTATGGCTGCATAATATTCCATCGTGCATATGTACCACGTTTTTTTAATCCAGTCCTCTTTCGGTGGGTAGAGCATTTGGTTCCATGTTTTTGCTATTGTGGATAATGTTGCAATAAACATGCATGTGCAGGTCTCTTTTTCATAGATTGATTTGAGTTCTTCTGGGTATATTCCCAGAAGAGGAATTGCAGTGTCATATAGAAGGTCGATTTTTAGATCTTTTAGGAACTGCCAAACTGTTTTCCACAGAGATTGTACTAGTTTACAGTCCCACCTATAGTGTTGAAGTACTCCCTTTTCCCTCCATTCTCTCCAGTATCTGTTGATTTTTGAGTTATTGATGATGACCATCCTGACTGGAGTTAGGTGGTTTCTCAGTGTGATTGTAATTTCCATTTTTTTGATGACTAGTGAGGCTCAGCATTTTTTCATGTATCTGTTGCCTGCTCGTATGTCTTTTGAGAAGTGTCTTTTGCCCACTTTTTAATAGGCCTGTTAGGTTTTTTTCCTTCAGCACTTTTGAGTTCCTTATAATTCCTAGATGTTAGGCCTTTGTCAGATATACTGTTGGCAAAATTTTTTCCCAGTCTGTGGGCTGTCTCCCTACTCTGTTGACGGTTTCTTTTGCTTTGCAGAAGCTTCTCAGTTTGATGAGGTTTCACTTGTCTATCTTATCTCTTATGGCATGGGCTCTTGGGGTTTTGATCAGGAATTGGTTGCCTATTCCAATTTCCATAAGGGTGTCTCCTGTGTTTTCTAAGGTTCTATAGTTTGAGGTTTTATGTTTAGGTCTTTGAACCATTTAGAGTTGATTTTTGTGTATGGCGATAGGGAGGGGTCCTGTTTTAATCTTGTGCATGTGGTTAGCCAGTTCTCCCAGCACCATTTATTGAATAGGTTTTCCTCTCCCCTGTAGTTGTTGGTGGAGGCTTTGTCAAAGATGAGTTGGTTGAGAAATTGAGGTTTTGCTTCTGGAATCTCTATCTTGTTCCATTGGTCTAAATGCCTGTTCTTCTAGCAATACCTGATTGTTTTGATAACTGTAGCTTTACAATAAAGTTTAAAGTCTGGGAGTGTGATACCTTCTGCTTTTTTTTTTTTTTTTGGCTGACATTGTTTTGGCTATTCGTGGTCATTTATGTTTCCGTATGAATTCCTGTATTGTCATTTCTAAGTCTGAGATGAATGATATTGGTAATATAATGGGTATTGTGTTAAATCTGTAGATTGCCTTTGGTAGGATAGACATCTTAACAATGTTGATTCTTCCAATCCATTAGCATGGAATATTTTTCCATTTATTTGTGACATCTTTGATTTCTTTGAGCAGTGTTTTATAGTTTTCATTGTAAACATCTTTGACTTCTCTGGTTAGGAAGGTGCCAAGATGTTTCTTTTTTTGTGTGTAGCTATTGTGAATGGAATTGTGCTTTTTTTTTGAGTTTCTATTTGCTTATTGTTGGTGTATAGGAATGTGACTGTCTTTTGCACATTTATTTTTATTTATTCATTTTTTTTAGAGTCAGAGTCTCACTCTGTCACCCAGGCTGGAGTGCAGTGGGACGCTTACAGCCATTGCAGCCTTGACCTATTGGACTCAGGGAGTCCTTCCACCTCAGCCTTCCAAGTAACTGGAACCACAGGCACGCACCACCATACCTAATGCACACTTATTTTATACCCTGAGACTTTGCTGAAGTCCTTTATCAGTGCAAGGAGGTTTTTTGACAGATTCTCTTGGGTTTTTGAGATATAGAATGATGTCATCTACAAAGAGGGCTAACTTAACACCCTCTTTTAGGATTGGTATCAGCTCTTCCTTGTATGTTTTGTAGAATTCCACTGAAAAGCCATCTGGTCCTGGGCTTTTTTTTTGTAGGTAGTTTGATTATGACAGAGTCAATTTCCTGGGTTGTTATTGGTCTATTTACTGTCTCAATTTCTTCTTATTTCCACCTTGGAAGGTTGTGTGATGTTAATATATTCTCCATTTCATTTAGGTTATTAAGTGTGTTTCCACATAGGTGTGCACAGTAATCTCTAATAATCTTTTCTATTTTTTTGGGTTCAGTGACCTGATCTTTTGTGTTTCTGATTGTCTCTCTGGGCTTTTTTCTTGGTCATTCTGGCTAGGGGTCCATCAATCTTGTTTATACTTTCATGGAACCACCTTTTTGTTTCATTGATTTTGTTTGATGGTATTTTTGTTTGTTGGAAGTCCTAGCTAAAGCAATCAGACAAGAGAGAGAATCAGGGGTATCCAAATAGGAAAAGAGAAAGTCAAGCTATCCCTCTTTGCTGGCGATATGATCTTATACCTTGAAAATCCAAGATACTCTGTCAAAAACCTCCTTGCACTGATAAAGTCCTGGGGTACAAAATAAATGTGAAAATGACAGTTGTATTCTCATACATCAACACAAACAGACAGAGAAGCAAATAAAAATCACAATCCCATTTACAATAACCCCCAGAAAAATGAAATACCTTAACATCTTCCTAACCAGAGAAGTGAAAGACCTTTACAGTGAAAACTATCATACACTGCTCAAAAAAATCAAACAAGACACAAACAAATAAAAATATTTATGCTCATGGCTTGGAAGAATCAACATTCTTAAGATGTCCATACTACGAAAGGCAATCTACAGATTCAAAACAATACCCATGAGATTACCAACATCATTCTTCTCAGACCTGGAAATGACAATATAGAATTCATATGAAAACATTAGATGAGCATGAATATCCAAAACAATTTTCAGCAAAAACAAAAAGCAAAGCAAGAGGTACCACACTTCCAGACTTTAAATGCTATTATAAGGTTACAATAATTAAAACTGCCTGATAATGATACAAGAACAGGCACGTAGATCAGTGGAACAAGACAGAGATTCCAGACATTCAATCCCTTAGAGTTTATGCCACCTCCAGACCAGCTCTCCAAGAAACACTTAAGAAAGTATTAAACACAAAAGAAAGAAAGAAAAAGAACAACACCCTTCCCAAGAAGGCAAGAAAAAGATTGAAAACACACATAGACTAACCCCAAAACTAAAAGAAAGACAGCAAACAAGTAGAACAAAAACAATAAACTCTATAAGAACCTCATGACAGAGATAAATTCTCACATCTCAATAATTAGCGTGAATATGAAGGTACTAAATGCACCACTGAAAAGACATAGAATGGTAAATTGGATAAAATATCATGATGCAACAATATGTTGTCTCCAGGAGACTCATCTCACCAGAAAGGACACTCACAAACTAAAAGTAAAAGAATAGAAAACAAATTTTCAGGTGACAGGATACAAAAAATTTAAAAAGCTGGAGTTGCAATCTTAACAGCAGACAAAATACTCTTTAAGCTATCAAAAATTTAAAAAGATATGGCCAGGCATGGTGGCTCACTCCTATAATCCCAGCACTTTGGGAAGCCGAGGTGAGAAGATTGCCTGAAACTGCGGGTTCGAGATCAGCCTGGGTAACTTGGCAAGACCTCATCTCTACAGTAAATTTTTAAAAAAATTACCTGGACATGGTGGCATGTGTCTATTTCCAGCTACTTGGAAGACTGAGGCAGAAGGATTGCCTGAGCCCAGCAGCTTGAGGCTGCGGTGACGGAGAACATGCCACTCCCCTCCAGCCTGGGTGACAGAGTGAGACTCCAAGTAAAATAAATAAATAAATAAAAAGGAAAGGTTTCTACATAATTATAAAAGGTTCAATCCATCAATAAGAAATACCTATCCTAGCCAGGCTGAAGTGGCTCAGCCTGTAATCCCGCGCTTTGGGAGGCTAAGGTGAGTGGATTGCCTGAGCCCGCGGGTTTGAGACCCGCCTGGGCAAATTGGTGAGACCTCATCTCTACAATAAATAAAAAATTAGCCGGGCATGGTAGCGCATGCCTGTAATTCCGGCTACTCGGAAGGCTGAGGCGGAAGTATCGCCGGAGCCCAGCAGGTCGAGGCTGCGGTGGCCGGGAGCAGCCACTGCACTCCAGTCTGGGTGACAGAATGAGACTCCAACTCAAAATTAAAAAAAAAAGAAATACCTATCCTAAACATATATGCACCCAACATAGGAGCACCAACTTTCATAAAGCAGCTTTTAGGTAAACTAAAAAAAATACTGACTCTAACACTATCATAGCTGGGGACTTAACTGCCTCACTAACAACTTTAGACAGATAATCAAGACAAAAAAATCAACAAGAAGATCTGGAACCTCAACGTGATGCTGGACCAGATGGACTTAGTCGATACCTACAGAACACTCCATCCAACAAACACAGAATATACATTCTACCTATTATCATATGGAACATGCTCTAAGATCGACCACATCACACAACCTTCCAAGGTTGAAATAAGAAGAGATTGAGACAGTAAATAGACCAATAACAACCCAGGAAATTGACTCCATCACAAGAAAACTACCTACAAAAAAAAAAAAAAAAAAAAAAGCCCTGGACCAGACAGCTTTTCAGTGGAATTCTACAAAACATATAAGGAGGAACTGATACCAAGCCTTCTGAAAATATTCAAGGCAATTGAGAAGGACAGAACTCTCCCCAAATCATTTTATAAAGCAAACATCACACTGATACTCAAACCAAGTAAAGATCCAACAAAGAAACAGAACTACAGGCCAATATCCCTGATGAACATAGATGCAAAAATTCTCAACAAGATTCTAGCAAATCGTATCTAACATCACAGCTGAAAAAAATCATCCATGATTTTTCCAGGAAGCAGGGCTAGTCCAACATCCACAAGACCATAAATGTAATTCAACACATCAACAGATGTTAAAAATAAGAACCACATTATTATATCATTAGATGTAGAAAATGTTTTTGAAAATCCAGCATCCCTTTTGATAAAAACCCTTGAACACCTAGGCGTAGAGGGAATAGACTTCAAAATAGTAAGAGCCATCTACGATAAACCCACAGCCAACATATTGCTAAATGGATAGAAATTGGGAGCCTCTCATCTGAAAACCAAAATATGACAAGTCTGCCCACTCTTACCCCTCCTGTTCAACATAATTTGTAACTTTAAAATGTCTACCTTAAATCAAACTAAGTCAAATAATGGTAGCTAGTAGATTTCCTTATGTAAATTGCAGATAAGAATGCAGTTAATATTATTTGTGATTGAAAGATTTTGAAACAATTGAGTATACTTGAAAATAGATGGTTTTAAATATTTTAATCTTTTAGATAAAGAAGCTTTTAAAAATCACAAAACTAATATTTGCTTGTGTTAAGAAAAAAGTCCAGGCAACAAAGAAGTATTTATTATAAAGGGACAATTCTTCCCTACACTCTTGCCCCATGTGGTAGGCAGAACTTTAGACCCATAATCTTCCTTCTCTAGGGTGTTGCCAGTGAATATGTTACCTTTCATGGCAAGAGAGACTTTGCAGATAGGATTAAGGTTACTAATCAGCTGACTTTTAAAAAGGGAGTGTATTATGGGTTCTCTAGTTGGGCCCAGTGTAATCACTTTGACCCTTAAAAGTAGAACTTCCTTCCTTCTTTGAGGGCAGAAGAAAAAGCCAGAAAGATATGCCATTGCTAGCTTGAAGATGAAGGTCTTATACAAAGAGGACAAAGAGAGATCTTTAGAGACTTATACTGGCCCTGGTTATTAGTCGGCAAAGAGATAGGAGTCTCAGTTCTACAATTGCAAGAGACAAAGTCCAGCCTTCATCTTGAATGAGCTTGGAAGTGAATTTATCCCTAGAATCTCCAGAAAACAACACAGCACTGCCAATACCTTATTTTTAGCCTAATGGTATTCTAAATAGGGGCACCAGCTGAGCTACACTGTAACAAGGCTTCTGAGATGTAGAACTGTGAGATCACAAATGGTGGTTGTTTTAAGTTGCTAAATTTGTGATAATTTTTTACAGCAGCAATGGAAAACGAATACACCCTACATCCATTCCCAGAAAGTTAAGGGGTTGATGTGATCCTTCAGACTGTTCAAAGTATTGAGAGACATTCCTGACTAAAAATCTTTGTACCAATGACAAACTTAAAATTTTCTTTTAATTTGACACATAAAAACGATATATATTTATCATGTACAACATGTTGTTTTGAAACATGTATACATTGTGGAATGGCTAAATCAAGATGATTAGCAAATGTATTACTTCTACACTTATCTTTTTTGCTGTTGTAAGACATGGTTATCCATTATTGTTGTTACACAGAAAGTCTTGCCAAACAAAACTAGATTTCTGCCATGATAATGCCAAATCTTCACAATTTCTAATTCTTAATGCATAAATTCACATCCTTAAGTAGTTTCACCAGTGAGAATTTCAACTGTGTACGACTTTAAATGTCAGATGGGAACCTGCCTCATTTATTTTTGTCTACCTTGAACTGCTTCTATACAATTTTACTACTACTTTTATAAATGAATGTCTTGAACTATTTTACTCCGATTCTATCTATTTTCTGACTTCTATGGTGACAGAACTTTGACTTAAGGCAACGAGCTTTCAATCAAGTATAGAAGGATGATTGTCGAACTCTTCCTGTTAATGGCTCCAATGACAATGTAACCTTTCATGCAGTTCACTCCTGCTTTCTTTTTAAATTCAGGTTTTACTGGGGAATAACTAAGTAGAATGACTAAAAATATATTTTTCTACCCATAATGGTGGGAAGAGAATAAAAATACAGGTAAGTTTACCATAGTAGCCTTAAAGTTAGCTTTTTTCCCTTTGATTTGAATGTGCAGGGCAAGCTTCAGTGTTAAATGCAGGCATTCATTTCTGTAGTCATTAAATGGAAGTGGCTGTTGACCTGTCTGTTCATCCACCCATGTGAGGCTACTGGGTTTATCACTACAGGTTAGAACCATAGTGACTGATGGGCTGGACTCTGAACTTCAGACTCCATTTGACCTAGTTGCAAGAGCAGCAGTTATGAAAATTTAGCGAGTGGAGAGATACCATCTAGGGCTGAGACTTAGCGAATGTATCAAAATATTCTTCCATCTTAAGGCACTTTTAATTTTATATTTTCTTCTAATAAATATATCAGGTCATAAAATGGATAAACAGTTGAAGGGTAATACAGACATATCTGGGCTTGTCTGATGAACTGGTGAGACAGGCCTATTTGCATGAGGGTTGAAGAGCCTTCTGGAAGAGAATGCAAGCTGGGGGAGGAAGTACTCAAGAATGATGTCTTTTGCTGAATAAGAATGATCTAGTTACAAGAGGGGAAATGGAGAGTCTGAATAAAGAGGAGACCCCTCAGCTTTGAAAGAAATGCTGCCTGGTTTGGCGTGTAGGGCTTCATTTCTCCAGTGGCAATTCCTGATGCAGCGCCAGCATGGGCAGGAGAATGGCGCCGTGTGGTAGTAGGGTAGCCTCTCTAGGAACTCCCAGAAATACTGAGGAAGAGAGAAGACCTTTAGGAGCTTGAAATGTTAAGTCAGTGTTTGGGGCTGGTAAAGTTCGAAATCCTGATGTGACTGACTGCAGTTGAGTGAGAGCTGGGGAGACTTCATGACATACCGTAGTAGCCAGTCTCTAAGATGATCCCCAATAATCTCTGCCTCCTGGTATTTAGAACCTTATGTGTTTCATCCCATTAAAAAGGGCTGACCTATGAAAGAAACACAGCATTTTGGCAGTAATAATGTGTGTCTTTGAGGACAGGCCATAAAGGTCCCTGCAGTTTCTACCTTTCTTTTCTCTCAGATCAGCTGCCATGCTGAGAGGATGCCTGCGTAGCTATAGATAGAGGCTCACATGGCAAAGAATGGAAGCTTTCTACCAAAAGCCATGTGAGTGAGCCATCATGAAAGCAGATCTTGCTGCCCTAGTCAAGCCTTTAGATGACTGCAGCCCCCTTTAAAATCCTAACTTCAACCTCATGAGCGACCTGAATCACAACTACCCAGCTAAGTCACTCCCAAATTTGGGGTGATTTGTTAGACAGCAACATATCAATGCAGTGTATTACAGATGTGCAAATGTAATTCTCCAACACATCTCAAATATGAGTTATCTGAAGGCAGCTTACATGTCTGATTCATTCTTTTGTTCTCCACAGTTCCAAACACACTTCTTAGCACATTCTTCTTAATATTTAGATTTTTTAAATAAAAAGAATTAGTGGACTTGTAAAAATCTAAAATTTCCAGCTATCTGTTCAATAGTATCTAGAACATTTCATCATAATAATGATTGCTGTCAGAAGAATCTTGTCAGTGATATATCTGCGTTTGTAGGAATGGAGTAAAGTTGGGGCAGGTGAGCATAGAGTGAAGAAGGAAAAACAAGGCAGTGATTGTCCTTTATTCATGTATCTTACTTGTTTCTACTGCTCTTATAGCTTTAGTTATGACTCCTTAGTCATGGGCTCAAGATGGTTGTGGTTGTGTTGAAAACAAAACAAACATAGATGGATAGATAGATATTGAGGAAAAATCATTTTGCTCACTGCCATGACCTGTGGCTTCCTTCATCAGTAACATCCTGGTGACTAGATGTTTTAAGCTTTTCCTTTAGCCATCTAACTAATATCAATTGTAATATGAATTGGCATATGCATTCGCCTACCAGTCACATACTCATAACTGACAACACCTTTCCAAAACTGACATTAAAAATTTTATTTGCATTTGTATACCTAATCCTGAATTGTACCCCACATCTTTAAAACAAAATAAATTTTATTTGTATAATTTTTGATGAATAATGAGAGATCAGAAATGAAAATTATTTTTATTTCTTAAGCCCTCACTTTGGTCTTGGAATTGAATATCCACAAAAAGTTTCCTAAAACAACCTCATTTTATTAATAAGCTGCCTGAAGTCTGAAGTGGTTCTGAGCCTTTTCCAAAGACACACAGCAAGTTAAAGGGTGAAGTGTTGTTAAAACACAGACCTTTTAACTCCTAAGCCAAATATCCTACAGACAGGCTATTTTGAAGCTTATTTTTTCTCCCTTAACTATTCTAACATGCAACATCAATTACATACATATGCAAGAAGAAAAATTTAGTGCTAGATTTATTACATATATTTTTTCCTCAAGCACATAACATCAATGATATTTACTTTAAAGAAGAAAAGTGCTGTGCTAGGCTTATTAAATATTGGAATTCTTTTAGAAATATTTTTGTAATGGAAAAATGAGATGGAGGGAGTACATCTAATTTTCTCCTATGTGGTCTGATATATGGCCAATAACCCTAATAGACTCTAGTTAGTCATCATCATCATCATCCTCAACATAATGATGATGATGATAATGATGAGATAATAGCAATAATGATAATAGATATAATGGAAGGAATTCCAGTTCCAGCCTAATCAGTGTTTACTCATGTATTCAGACATGTATGGAATGTCTGGGAGGGGGGTCGTCTATTTACATGAGGGATGATGGAGCCTCCAGGGTGAGAATACACCTTGAAGGAAGACAAATGAGTGAACAAAATTCGTTCAAAGATGATGGGCCAAGAGAGTAAAAGGAAGGTGACTCTGGATGCCTCAGGCTGTGATGACTGCAATGTGGAAAGTGATGAATCCAAGAGACCTGTGTACTTATGCTCTCCAAGGGCCAGAGGGTGCCGGGGGGCAGTTGCTCTGCTGCTGGCAACTCCTGAAGAAACAGGAAATGGCATCTCCTCAAGGACCTTAACGCTGGAAGAACAGGCACTGGAGGCCTCTGCACGGATCTGGCAGGGATTAGCAGTGACTTGTAGTTTGCGTCCACAGTAGCAGTCTTGTCATTGGTGGACATCAACAGAAGAGCTGACAGTGAGGGACTGGCCACAGGAGGCTGAAAACTTCCAGAAATATTTAGAAGGTATTTGAAGGGAATAGAGACTCTAAAATTGGAGAGGACTGGTAAAGTTGAGAAATACTGGTTTACTGACTCTTATTGTGATATGTCTTTTTAAAATCAAGGCAGCGTGGGGACCCTCTTGGGTCCCCTCCCACTGTGGGAGCTTTTCTGTCCTCTCAATAAATCCAGCTTTCTCACAAAAAAATAAAATGAAATAAAATAAGATCAAGGCAGTATGGATCTACTGTAGAATCCAAAACCATTATTAGAGAAATCATCATCAGAACCTGCCCTATCCGTTTATAGTCTCAGTTCAGACACGTAAGTTGGCTACTGAAAATGCATTCACCTCAAAAGTTCTCAGTAATTAAAATAAGTGTAGTACAAGTTATGCAAGTGAAAACAATCTGGTATCTTACTTCCTGCCGATTTAATAAATGCATTTTAAATCTGGTAATATCACCAGTTACAATTGTGTAGGATAATCTATTTCTTGCCCCTTGGCAAGCTGATGTCTCTCTGGCTGCCTTCCCAGTGCTTGCTTTCCAGGTGAGGACTGAATGACTAAAAAACAAAACAAAACAAAACAAAACAAAACAAAAATAAACAAACTAGTTTCCAACCGCAGGGTGTACATCAGACTCCTACCTAGATCAGTGAGGATAAATATACCATGGGATGCCAAGTAAAAGCAGCCACATTCAATTCTATCTAGCCAGTGAGAATATAATTTTTGTGATAGAGCACTCCGGGCTCTCCTGTCCCAAGTGAATGTTGCTCAAGTGACCATCAGCAGAATCTGCAACCATCTCAAATCCAGTTTGCTGATCTCTGGGGCCACAGTGAGCTCTGGGTTAGTAAAATCTGTTTGTGCACTGCCCATGCCAGTGGTGGCTACAACATGGCTCCTTGGGGTTGTGTTGAGATGAGGTTTCTATGCCTTCCTGAAGGGTAGTGGTCATTCCAGTGTCATAATTAAGAACATGGGCTTTGCAACAAAATTACTTTGAGGAGAATCTCAACCCTGCCACTTAAGACCCCTATGACCTTGGGCAAATGGGCAAAGCAGTCAACTGCTTGGTATTTCAGTTTCCTCTTCTCTAAACTCAAAATCTTTATAATCCTGTTATAAAGACTGAGTAAAACAATACAGATAAAGCCCTTAGAATATTGCCTGTTACATTGCAAATTTTCAATAAGTGTTGGTTTTATTATCATTTCAATAATTATTCATTGACTAGGGTAGCCTGTTCTGGGATTGATGAAAAGTCTGTCTCAGAGAGGAGAGAGTCCTTAAAGTTCTCAGGATTTCAACAGCAAGTTTGTGAATATTTCAATTGTTGCTGAGGTTCAAGATTCATGCAGTCAGTCAATCAATAATGCAAGCATTTTTATTTTTGCAACAGATACAATTCCTATTCTTAATAGATAAGCTAAAGACAAATACAAAAAGAATATATCCAAAAAAAACCCTCACTAATTGAAGATGAGGTGCCTTCAATTAATGAGTCAAGTTCCACTATTTTCAGCTTCTATGTCTCTTTTTGACTTTGTGAAAAGTTTAAGAGAGAGTAAAATGACCGTACCTGGATCATATGTTTACTCTTAGCTTGAATAGCTTTGGTCAGAATCATGGAGCTGAGTTATGAATGCTGGAGCCCATCCATGCAGAACTAGTCCCCCTGGGGCCAGGTTCAGAGAAGAAGTCATGGCAAGCTGGTGGCTAACACATCTGTGTCTGTTGAAATGGCTCAGCAACATCACCATTATTCTGTGTTTCTGGAAATATGTGCATGTGCATGGTCATGTATATCAATTGTTGAATAATACAAACACACTTAATGTAATCAACATTTGACATTTACTAAAACTGCTGGTTGCACTAAAAATTTATACAGTCTTTTGTAGGAGCAATTTCCTAATTTCTAGTAATAACCTTGTAATCTTACATAAATTTTGACCTATCATTTAATCAACATTTGACTTTTACTAAAACTGCTGGTTGCACTAAAAATTTATACAGTCTTTTGTAAGAGAAATTTCCTAATTTCTAGTAATAACCTTGTAATCTTACATAAATTTTGATCTATCATTTTGCTTCTAAAAGTTTATTCTTAGCCGGGCTCGGTGGCTCAGCCTGTAATCCCGTGCCTTTGGGAGGCTGAGGTGAGTGGATTGCCTGAGCCCGCGGGTTCAAGAACCGCCTGGGCAAGCGAGACCTCATCTCTACAATAAATCAAAAAATTAGCCGGGCGTGGTAGCGCGTGCCTGTAGTTCCAGCTACTTGGAAGGCTGAGGCTGAAGGATAGCCAGAGCCAAGCAGGTCGAGGCTGCGGTGGCTAGGAGCGGCCACTGCACTCCAGTCTGGGCGACAGAGTGAGACTCCAACTCAAAAAAAAAAAAAGAAATATACTGGATCAACCCTGGCTATTATATGATATTTGATACTTGTGACCTATAAAGAGAAGTTGACCTCTTAGTACAGCTTATCTTTACTTTTGTTTCTCTTCCTCCCTGACAGAATCCCAAGGACTGCAGCAAAGCCAAGAAGCTGGTGTGTAATATCAACAAAGGCTGTGGCTATGGCTGTCAACTCCATCATGTGGTCTACTGCTTCATGATTGCATATGGCACCCAGAGAACACTCATCTTGGAATCTCAGAACTGGCGTTATGCAACTGGTGGGTGGGAGACTGTGTTTAGACCTGTAAGTGAGACATGCACGGACAGATCTGGCATCTCCACTGGACACTGGTCAGGTAAGGATCCTGTACAACATGTCAGACCTCTTGGTTGAACCACAGCATCACCAATTATTAGATTTCTAGGTACAACTTAGTGAACCAAACTCATCTTTTCTTCTGGATCCATGAATGCGATAGGTTATCCAGATAAAATCTAGAAGAACAGTATTTAGTTTAAAAGGTATTTTATGATCTATTCCATTACTGATATTCATTTTTATCTGGATTTAGCAAAATTACTAAGGTTTTTCAAGGAGCATATTTTAATATTCTATTAATGATGATATACCTCTCACTTCTTAGGGTGTTTTCATATCACTGAACTTCTTTGATCCTCATAATCATCATATAAAGTAGACCAGTGGTCTTGGAACATTAGCATGCATGAGACTCAGCTGGAAGTCTTCTTAAGACCAGTTTCTGATTCAGAAGGTCTTGGGTAGAGCCTGAAAATTTGCATTTCTGGCAAAATATTGGGGTTTAGGGACCACACTTTGAGAATCACTAAGGTAGACTTTGCCAGTAACTTTATTTCATTTTGCTATTAAGGACAATGAAACCTAATTTGTTTATGTGATTTTAACTGTATTCAGAAAACATTTGATGAAGAGTACTATGACTAAGGTGTACTATGCTAGGTCTTATAAGGAGATGGGAAGACCAGTAAAGAATTGCCTTTTCCTCCAAGGAAGTGGTGAAAGAGAGAGTAGAATATAGATAGAGATTCCTACCTAGTCTGGTGCTCATCTTTCCGACAGTCATAATCTTTAAATAAGATCTACGGATGAGCTAACTTCGTTAAAATGCTGGCCTTGTCATTTTGTAATCTTGGGCAAGTTACTTAATCTAGGCCTTAGTTGCCTGATCAATAAAATGAAGAGTAGTAACTTACCTACCTCACTGAATTGTTGGTAGATTAAATGAAATAATATATGTAATGCACTTAGCACAGTACCTGACACATGAACTCTAGTAATTGTTAGCTACTATCAGTAGCCTTTATTCACTGAGCAAATACATAATGAGTGTCTATAGTGTGGCAGAAACTAAATGAAGTGAGTAGGATAAATGCGAAGTAAGGCAATGCACTGTTTCTGCACTCTCATCTGGTGGAAGGTCTAACTAACACTTTTCAAAAAGCTGAGGCATTTCAGTTACTATCATTTATCATGAGGCTGAGCAAGTTTCTTCACAAGTTACAACACTAGATAAGAGACTAGATAAGAACAGGGGGTGGCATCATTGGCAAAGTAGCTTTTGTTTCTCCATTTCTTTTGCCTCTCTTGGAAAAAATTAGTTAATATCTGACTCTTTGCAGAAGTGTTATGAAACTTAATTGGGTACTTTCCATAAAATACTTTGAGTTACTCTATAAAAGTTCCTTTATGGATTAAAAGTATTATCCTACAATGTGATTTTTTTTTCCTTGCATAGGATGATTTAGAAGGCTTATAGCAGCATATTTTTTTATTCGTAGCTCACTTTGTATTATTTATTTATTTATTTATTTATTTGAATCGGAGTCTCACTCTGTCCCCTAGGCTGGAATGCAGTGGCACGCTCACAGCCACTGCAGCCTCAACCTGTTGGGCTCAGACGATCCTTCCACCTCAGCCTTCCAGTTAGCTGGAACTGCAGGCATGTGCTATCACACCTGGCTAATTTTTTGATTTATTTTAGAGACGAGGTCTTGCCATGTTGCTCAGACTGGTCTTGAACTCCTGGGCTCATGCAATCCTCTCACCTCAGCCTCCCAAAGTGCTGGGATTACAGTCTTGAGCCACTGCGCCCAGCCCTCACTTCATATGTTAAAGTGAATTTTTTAATCTAGAATCTAAGCTTTAGTTTTAAGGTTACATCTTCCACTTATCTGGTCTAGTTTACGGCTAGTGCCAACAGATTGATCATAAAGGTTAGAAAGATACTAAATTTGTCAGTCAAGAAAAGCAACCCTGCTAGGCTCACTGTGACTAACTTTTATCATTTCATGGACTCAGTTCAGCTTAAACTTTTTTGATTGTAGAAATGTATAGCCAGAATAGGCCAGGTTCCTTTGTTTCACTTAGTTCTAGGGAGAGACAACTTTTTGACTGATAGTTGATTATAAAAGGAAAGTTTGGCCTCACTAGACTTAACAGGTTTAGTATGTAGTTTGGGCCCTGCCTATAGTATAAGTAGTTATTTGGTTTGTTTGATTTTCAGTTCTCCCTTGTACATTTTGTAGTCTGTAGTGGCAGTCACAGGATATGAAAACTTAAAATGGCTTAAATGTCAAACATTCAGAATTTCTTAATGTTACAATGAAACAGGATCGAGAAGTCATCCTTTCTTTATTCCTTTGGAATCGAAGGTCTGATAAAGGCTAAGTGATTTATCCAGTGTCATACAGCTTATAAGTGCCAGGACTCTGGTCAGCACATTCACTTCTACCTGCCTCCACTCAAGGTCCTTCCCAGTAGACTTATGCCAGACTCCTTAGCTAGCAGAATGGTGATTAGAGGCACAGGAACTGTCTGGAATATCTAGAAACTAAATAAAATAATTTTAATAGTTTAGATATGAACTTTATGCCTGAAAGAAGAGATTTATGTTTGAACTTAGTATATTTTTGTTTTCGTGAAGAATATTATTGCCATCTATTTCTGTTTATATACATTATCTATATATGTACCTTTTAGAGAAACTGTTGAATATGTTTTTAAGAATTAGAGGAAACACGATGAATTCTAATAAGCTCCTTAACATTAGTTAGATGTAAATCACCTATCTTTGTTATTGTTCTGACTTATATAAAGAATCCTGGAATATTTCTCTTGGCACCACTGCCATGAAATTATTATTGTCCATACACACTTGACATGATGTACCTGCAGGTGGAATTTAGTGATTCCTGTTCAAATCTGTCACCAGTACAGGAATTAGTATGTGCATTGGATTATTTCATAGCTGCATTATACCTTGTTATAAGTTGGCTTCTGTTTTTCTCCTGCATTATTTTACGTTTGTGTAGGAAACCATATCCTTTGTAGTAAGTAACTTGGTTAAGTGAAGGAAAATAAGATTATGCTTCCAGTAAAAAATGCTTTTTCTACACCAGTAGCTGTCATGTCTATTCTTGATTTCTTGTAGAGACAGGGTCTCGCTATGTTGCCTAGACTGGTCTCAGACTCTTGGCCTCAAAAGCAGTCCTTCCACCTCAGCCTCCCAAAGTGCTGGGATTACAGACATGAGGTACTGCATCTGGCCAAGATGTCATGTCTATTCTTAATAGTTCTGTCTTCTAAAGTTGGTGATACAATGATCAATTTAGTTTTCTATGCCACAGGATATTTCCTAACCCTGAAGTAACTAAACATAGTAGGCCTTATTCTTCCACATAGATTCCTTGTGACAATTCAGGAAGGGAATCTTACCTCTGTGTTTAATAGTTTGAAGTATCTTTCAATAATTATTGATTTGTTTTTGTTATTGTTATTGAGTCAGAGTATCATTCTGTCACCCAGGCAGAGTGCAGTGGCATGGTCACAGCTCACCACAGCCATAGCCTCCTGGGTTCAGGTGATCCTTCCTCCTTAGCCTCCTGAGTAACTGGGACTACAGGCACAAACCACCAGGCCTGGCTAATTTGTTGTTGTTGTTGTTGTTGTTGTAGCGACAAGGTTTTGCTATGTTGCCCAGGCTGGTCTCTAATTCCTGATCTCCTACCTCAGCCTCCCAAAGTGCTGGGATTATAGGTGTGAGCCACTGACTGGCCTTGATTTGTTGTTGTTGCTGTTGTTTTTGAGTTAGAGTCCCACTCTGTCGCCCAGGCTGGCGCACAGTGGCACACTCACAGCCACCCCAGCATTGACCGGCTAGGCTCGGGCGATCCTTCCACCTCAGTCTTCCAAGTAGCCGAACCATGCCCGGTTCCATGTGCTACCATGCCCGGCTAATTTATATATATATGTAGTGTAGAGACAAGGTCTCACCAAGTTGCCCAGGCTGGTCTCAAACCCCTGGACTCAGGCAATTCTCTTGCCTTGTCTTCCCAAAGTCCTGGGATTACAGGCTTGAGCCACCGCATCTGGCCTGTTTTTTAAAAAAGATATTGACTGTTTTAGGATATGTATAATTACTAGCTTTCAAAATGCTGTTCTAGCTGATATAAATACTACTGAATAGATGATATCGTGATCAGGAACCCTATTTAAATTCAATTCTCCACTTCAGTTTTTTCCCTTGTAAAAATTAAAAATGTGTTCAGATTACCAGTTAAACTACTTTGGTTGTTTTGTCTTTCTTTCTTTTGTCTTGTACCCACATAATAAATTGAACTGAGTTTCTTTAGATAATAAACTTAAGTGGAAAACTTTATTTGTAAATGAAAAGTTTGACTAGTAGGAAATAGTGTCTGTAAATATGACACCTCCCTAGAGGGAGATGCTTGGCTTAAGTACATGTTCAGGTAGATGGCCATTTGCTGTGTTTACTTATCTCAACTGGATGGTCACCTTCTCCCATGCCTCCTGTCAAAAAGGTTTTGTCAGAGAGTTTTTTGTGACATCCTTAAGGTTTATGTGGAGGCAACCTTAAAATAGAAGTAATTCAACGAAAGCACTTGCTGTGTGCCAGGCCCATGCTGGGCGACGCAAGGCACCATCTCTCCCCATCAGGGCCTCTGGGGAGGAAGCAGGCAGCCGAATAAGCAGTGAAAGTGCATTGTGCCAGTGTGGTGGATGGGAAAGTTAGAGTACCCTGAAGCACATCTCTAACGCGTACAGCGTTCTTTGGGAAGCAGTGATTTTGAAGCTGGGCCCTAAAGTATGAGTAGGAGCCAGTCAGGGACATGGTGGAAGAATTTTCTGTCATGAGCACAACATGTGAAAAAGAGGCAAGAGAGCATGGCGTTGCTGGGGAACTAGAAGCTGTCTACTGTGCAGTTTGAATATTGAGACACCGGCTAGTGTTTTTTTCTGTTTTTTTGTTTTTTGTTTTTTTTTTCAGGACAGTATCTCTTCCAATAATGTTTCATTTTAAAAATAAATGTTAGCTGGGCTCGGTGGCTCAGCCTGTAATCCCGCGCCTTGGGAGGCTGAGGTGAGTGGATTGCCTGAGCCCGTGGGTTCGAGGCCCGCCTGGGCAAGCGAGATCTCATCTCTACAATAAATCAAAAACTTAGCCGGGCGTGGTAGCGCGTGCCTGTAGTTCCAGCTACTCGGAAGGCTGAGGCGGAAGGATCGCCGGAGCCCAGCAGGTCGAGGCTGCGGTGACCGGGAGCGGCCACTGCACTCCAGCCTGAGCGAAAGAGTGAGACTCCAACTCAAAAAAATAAAATAAAATAAATAAATAAATGTTTTTCCTTTTGGATGGTTGTGTGATTTTGCTCCTCACTAAAACCAATAGGTTTTAATTCAAGAGTCAAAGGGGTTTTTTTGGTTCAGAGAGTGGGCAGAGCTATAAGAAGTCAGATTGCTTTCAGCTGCCCCTTTGTGTTACATAGGAACTATGAAACTATTTAAGCAAACATTTCAGATCAGGAGAATCTTTTGCAAGCAGAGCACAAATGAAATGATACTGTAACTCTTTTCTGTGAAACCAACAGTTTTATCCTTTACAAAACTGCTAAGATGTCTATTGGAGTCATCTAAATATTCTAATCAGCTTGTATCTTAATAATGGCTAAGCTCAGTTAAGCTGATTTACAAACTAATATTAAGTAGTAATATTGAAAATATGTCCCTATAAATACCTGTTGGGATAGCTGTCAATATGCTTTGGTTTCATATTTTACAATAATATCTTTATCTTTGACGATTAGATTAATAGAAACTTGAAGTATGTGCGTACACTATTTTAACTTCCTTATACTGCAAAAAAATCTTTTTTTAAAATTTCATTTTAAAGATGTGGGGTACAGTTCAGGGTTAGATATACAAATACAGGATGCTGGACAGTGAGTCTGACCCCTGTTCTGTTGTTTTCAGCTTTCTGAATTTTAGCTATTAACTTTAGCTTCTGAGCTTCAATTGAGATCTAGAAAAAGTCCATGACTCATTACCTGCCTCCTGTCTACTTTTATAGAGTTGTGATCACAAGGGAGAACAGTTAAAAGCTGTAAAAGGTATTAACATGATTGCCATGTGGAGTTTATTTTCATTGTACATGTTTGGTTCTCAAAACTTAAAACATAAACATGATACCATACTCTATTATTAGATTATAATCTGCAACAACAGGAAAGTTATCCTTTTACTCTGAGATGAAAATCAAGCCTGTATATGAGCTTCATTTACAGTTTTTCCCTTTTAAAATTATGAGGTTAAATGGAGAATTTGAAAGAGGTACAAAGAGGAAAAATAACTTGTAAGAATAACTTCTTTTTTTTTTTTTTTTGGAGTTGGAGTCTCACTATGTCGCCCAGGCTGGAGTGCAGTAGCACGCTCACAGCCACCGCAGCCTTGACCTGCTGGGCTCAGGCAATCCTTCCGAGTAGCTGGAACTATAGGCACATGCCACTAAGCCCAGCTAATTTTTTTTTTTTAATTATTGTAGAGATGAGTTCTCACCGAGTTGTCCAAGCTAGTTTCAAACCCTTGGGCTCAGGCAATCCTCTCACCTTGGCATTCCAAAGTGCTAGGATTATAGGTGTAAGCCACCGTGTCCGGCCACTTCTTTTTTTTTAATTGTTTATTTTAAAGTTGTGGAGTACAATTCAGGGTTAGGTATACAAATATTCATTATGCAGGTATGGAATAATTTCTAGACATTAGAATTTCTTTATGCTCAATAAACCAACCACTTAATCAAAATAAATTTGTAGACCAGTCATAGAATCTCTCTGCAGCTACCTTAAGCCTCCAGCAGTTTTCAGTATTTTTTCTATCTTAACATACCTGAGATAGAAGGTATATGCTTCCCTGTAATGGTTGCTCTCTATAGTTAGTGCTTTTAAAACTGACTTTGTTGCTGGTGGCGGCTCAGGGAGGAGATTTGGAGAGTGAATTGCTATGATGTGTAGTTCAGAAGCTAGCTGTCCCCGCTCCAAGATCCTAGTAGGTTTCCCTTCCCTTACCCAACTCCTTGGAGTATCAAAGACCTATACAAGTATCATTGTAGGTGGATAAGAACTTTGGAGTAAACTGCTATAAAAACTTCTTTGTTTTACTATTTATTGTCCTTAAAAGAAAGAAAGATCTTTGTTTCCGGAATTTAAAATACCAATTAGAATACAGTTGTGTCTCAGAAGAACTTAAACTGCTTTTTCCATGACATCTTCTTTATTGTCAGTTCCCACTGTGGAACTAGAAGTCTACAGTATCTCCTTGCGTCTCATTAGGGTCATTAGGAAATGTGGGAGCAGGGGCCGAAGTGTTGTCCACAGTGCAGCCTTGCCCCGGCAAGCCTGCAGTCTCGCACATAGTTACAGATATCTGTCTCCATATTTATACTACAAATGGCTCTCACATGGAGTTATGAGTAAACCTGGGGAAAGTGAATCAGAGACTTGCAGACTGCCAGGATAAACATGGTACATTTTTCTGGATGATAAGTTTTTATTTACTGGTAGGTGAGCTAAATCACTTTCAAATAATAAACAAATGGATATGTAATGGTGTAAAATGAAAATTTGATAAAAAATCAAACTTTTGCCCACTGACTAAGGCCAGGCTTTATGGTCTCAGTAGTACAAGTTTACGCTCCTCTACTGTTGGAAGCATTTTGATGGACCACTTTAAGATACACCATTCTATGAGGTTTTTTTAACTGTTTATTTTATCTCGAAGGAGAGTCCATGTGGCAACAGGACCTGTGTCTTCTGGGTTATTTACACAGTGCCAAGCATTTGACCAGAGCACATTAAATTAAAGAAACAAATAAAACCTAACTCTCCCACATCCCTGTCCAGATTTCAAAACTTTACCCTTCAAGCTGTGTGAGGCACTTTTATGAAATTGTAGTTTCTGTTTTTTAAAAACTAGCCTATTGCTAAGAATGAATCCTTTAGCAATTTATTCTGCCCTTTTAAGACAAGGTTCTGGCAGAATGAGTTCAGAGATTTAAAAAGAAAAAAAAAGACGTGTGATTTAGGAAGAAGCAACACATAATTAGCATCAACATCACTGTGGAGTGGAAACAATTTCATTGGAAAAGTTTTTGAAAAATCCTCTAAAGTCTATTTAGAACCTATCCAAGGTTGTTAGAGCTAGAAATAGAATCCAGGTGCTCTTAATTTCCTGTGGAATGTCTGGGCCAAATATCCTTGAAAACTCAGAAATTATCAGTGTTTTTATAAATACTGATATATCTTTTATGTTGTAACTGTGTTCCTTGGAGATTAGATATAAATTGATTATTACAAATCGAGTCATGTTTTAAACATCCTAGTGGAAGATTCTCAAAGGAATCCTGTGTTTTAATTATAATTTCTCTAAAAAATGGATTACTACCATAAACAGGGAAGTGTACTAGTCATTTGGTAAAAATTTGAATGTTTCTAGATGCTATAGGCAATATAAATAAGACCTAGTCCCTGCCTTTCAGGAACGTGCCATTGAGTTTGTTCAGACCCAGACATCCTTAAATGTAAAAAAGATAGAATACATTACATGTTGGAAGAGAGCTATAAAGTTCTGTAGGTCACCAAAGACCAGAGAAACTGTTTCTGGCTGGAGGATTTAGAGACTTCACTGGGAGCATAAGCTGGGCCTTTAAAAAAAGACATCATCTACAAGGACAGATCAGTGTCATTGACTTGGAGTCAAAAGTTATTAGTTATGTGACTTTGGGTAGTGTCCCTTAACCTCCCTATTCTGTGTACCTCACAGAGTTGTTATGAACAAAGTGATGACATATTTGACAGTGCTTTACATATTCTAAATCATGTTATTAGTACCACTTTCGTTTTATGGAACAAGGCAAAATAAGAATAATAGCATAATTGGGTCATGGAATTTCAGCAGTACTTCTTTTGAGAAACCTTAACAACCAGCTTTAATGAAACTCAGAACTACTTGTTGGCTTTATGTGAAACTCACTCAGAAATGAAATGAAAAGAGAAGAGGTAAATTATGATAGAGGAGCAATGTGAAGATGAAGGTCCTCTTTGCTCATCCTCCCAAGGAGGGCCAGTTTTGGTTCCCCTGATCCCCAGGCCACATGAGGATCATCCTCTGCTTCTCTTGGGTTTTATTTAGATTGCCTGATAAAATCTCAGTGTCTAAATTGATTAGGCACCAAAAATATGTTCCTGTCAAGGAGCTTGATAAGTTTCTCTTAGTTTCCAGCACAGGCTTGCCTTCTTAGCTAGAGCCACCACTGACCCCACTCAGAGAAACTTCCTGACAAAGCAGTCTTCAGTTCGTCTTCTTTAGGCTCTCCAGGCTGATAGTAAGGTGGTTTGGAGTGGAAGGGGACTTGGAATAAGCCATGCAGTCTTGGAGCTCTAATGTGTGCATAATTCTAAGAGAAGCAAAAATAGACCCTGTGAAGTCTCTACTCTGCGGGAGCTGTGTCAAAGCTCATGCTTAGGAATCTGAACATACCCCAGGTGTTAATCTCCAAGTAACTTTTACCTAAAAGTAAAGAGAGGGTTTTTTGGTGAAAAAAAAAATTTATATTTTTGTAAACACTAGCAGTGGCATTGATCAAATCCTATGGATCTTAATATTAGAAATTCATAAAAGTGAGTATCTTTGACTGAGAAAACATCCTTCTGGGACCTGTGTATTAAGTAGTGGCACTACGTGATGCCAGACCAGCAGAGAGTAGGGAAGCAACTGAAAACACAGTATTGAAGCACTGTCACATGGTCCTCTCCTCTCTAGTTTTTGGGTACTGAATATTATTATTATTATTTTGAGTAGGAGTCTTACTCTGTCGCCCAGGCAGAGTGCAGTGGCATGCTCAGGGCCACCACAGCCTTGACCTGCAGGGCTCAGGCAATCCTTCTGCCTCAGCCTTCCAAGTAGCTGGAACTAAAGGCATGCGCCACCACACCCAGCTAATTTTTTAAACATATTTTTTATTTTAAAATTGTGGGGTACAGTTAAGGGTTAGGTATACAAATATGCATAGTTCAGGCACCCTTGTTGATAAGAGGTGTCCCCCCGCGTCCCCAGACAGATATTGACTACGGTTAATCCCACCTCTCTTCCCCTCTCTGCCCCCCCCATAGTTTCCTGCTACTGTCAATCTATAGTGAAATTTTTATTTGTGTCAGTTTTCACAAGTATATAGCAACTACTTCTTATGTTTACAACATTGTCCAAGGACTTTCATTCCATTTTTAATGGCTTTTGCTGAAATCAATTATTTGTTTATTCATAACAAGGCATAAAATATGCCCTTTAAGCTTTCCCACATGCTTGGGAAATCTTTTGTACAAATCCAATATATTCCAGCCATGCTTAAAAAATTAGATGGGAAATTCACACACATGAAACACCTGCAATATCTTTGTTAATGAAATGATCTCTGAACAAACAGTAAGGGTCATGTGGAATTTATAACTGCCCAACAGGATGACCAAAGGGAAAACACAGAAATTAATTTTATAAAAAATGAATGATGATTTGATTAAACAAAGATTGTGTGTAATTCCATTTCTAACTTTTAATCAAGTATTCTTTTTTCCATTCTTGGTTATTTTAAGTAGTAGTGGGCATTGAATGTACATTGCTATACACATAAGAGTCATTTCACATTAGAGGTGAGTTGTAAAATTTGTTTAAATATACTAATCAAACTACATTAGAAATATGTAGAATTACTTAATTTTTTATTAGAATTCCACATTTTAAAAGTGTCTCAAAATTAGAGACCCAGCTATGGCCTAGGATGCTTTGTATGACCATGAGGACTGGATAGTTTATATAGTGTTTGTGTATCTCAATATTATTAAAACTTTGTATCCCTGCAATTATACATCATAGGCAATGCATTCTTCAGATAATTAAAATATATCTTTTTTAAGTAGTAAAATCTTAAGAGAATTAAAAATATTGTGATGATAAATTCTTTACATTTTTCATCCCCTTCTTCCTTTTTCAGAAGAGAAGGTTAAATAAAACTGAGGCTTTAAAAAATAAAACTAATTATTATCAACATGAATTAATTTTTACCATAGTTCCTTTGGGAAAGTGTATAATTTGTCTCCTTTATATTATGTAACACCCAACCTTATTATTTATAAATTGTGCTGCCTTTTAAAATGTACTGGTTTTTCCTGATACACACATGAACTTTCAGTTAAAAACTTTCTTTTGTCTTTATGTGGGATACTAGAAGATGAACATGAACACACATATACATATACGTACACCCACTCTCACCTTCCCACCAACCTGTCCTCTAAATTTATAGCTTCTAGAAAATTGACTGTGAAACCAAGTAATCAGACTTCTGAGACTAATACCTAAGAATAATGGGGGTAAATTCTGAGATAGTGTAACGTTTAAAATATAGATGTAATGAAATCCAAAATGGCTTCTCAGGGAACTCTTACTTCCTAATGTTCTGTTAGCGTTTGACATTGTTCTCATCTAATATACAATTCTATTGCCTGTAGCTCTCTTCTATCTCCAGGTCAACATTTTTCTTCTTTCTTGTCATGTCTACCTTTATACTTTTTCCATATATCCTGCTTCCCATCCTGTACCCATTCAGAATTAAGGCTTGTCCTGAATCATTCAGGACTCTAGGTGTGACTTATCAGCTGAGATAAGCATTGCTAGGGACTCTGTGACTGGAGTTCTATTTGGGTTTGACATTACTCCAAAGGCCAATAATAAATAGTTAAGGTTCTCAGCTTTATAGCCAGAGGGTTATACTACTTGAAAGTTATGGTGAAGTTAGATAGCATTTCCGAGCTTCAGCTTCCTCATATAAAACAATATATTAATCAATCCACCTCATAAGATGTTCATGAGGTTAATGAATAAAGCATGTAAAACATAGTTGACACACAAAATTCAGAGTTTAGCACATAGTGAGTTTTTAATGAATGCTAATGGATTTTATTATGATTATTATGGTTCTACCAAGAAAATGACAATTCAAAATTTATGGATTACGTACAAAATATGTACATATAAAGAACTTAAATGAGAGTAAAACAGTTCTTTTTTTCAAAAAACATGTTAATAAATAATGTCAGTAGATAAATGATGTTCAAATTCTCTTATACTGGCATTGGAGAGGCTTTGGGGAAAAGGAATAGTAACTTTAAAAAAAAAAAGAACTCTTTCAGCTACTTAACAAAAGTCTTCAAATTAAGAGTATTTACGAATAGAAATATGTGTTTGCTATATTGTCACAAACACACACATATAAAACCATACACAATTGCAATTTCTATAGATTAAAAAGTCACGCTGAGATATCAGTCCACAGATGTTACGAATTGCATTGCACATGTTTTATATAAGAAAAATTCCAGCCTTGAAACTTTCCACTTATAAACAAAAAGCTTGTATGTACTGTGTAGCTATACATATTTGTATGTGTATTTACAGGATCATTGGTAAGTCTCCCTTACCCTTATTAGCACCCACAAAATATTGAAACTTGGACTGCTTGGAAATATTTTAATTTTTCCACATTCTCAAAATGCAAAATATTACATTTTCCACTTCTAAAAGTGCTTTCAAACAAATTAGGACTCTAGGGAGTGTCTTCAAAATGGTCCTTTCAGGAGGTGTTCACACATCTGGCTGAAGAGAACAAAATATAATCGATCAATTATTTTCTTGTTTGCATCTTGTTCAGATATACAGTTTTACTCTTCCATATGTTTAGTTAACTTTAATGGCCTTTTGTGTTAAAATCACAGATTTGGGGTCAGTTCCTAATGCTATGATCTCCCTGATGATAATGGCCCAAAGAATTCCACAAGGACTATCCTTGAACAAATAACCTGGTTTACATGTATTTTGATGTTTGCTAAATACAGGAAAAATATGAACCATTAACCACACTTAAGGTTTAAAGAGAATGTTAGAAGAATTGATTGCCTTACAGCAACATAATGAAAATCCAATGAAAATCCCTTACAGCAACTTATTAGGAAATTAGTAGGAATAAGGACTTTGGCCTTTTACATTGCCTCTGGTAACAAGGCTAATTGTCTTCTGAGTTTTCTGCTAGCATTGCTGAGATTCAGAATCACTAACTCCACATTCCAGGAAGTTTTCTCTTGAGGGTTCACGTGAAGTGAAATGACCCTCTGCCTCAACTTTCATGGTCCTTCCCTGAAGTCAGCCTGGTGGCAGATGCACTGTCTGGATTGAAATTGGTTAAGCAAATGAAGGAAAGAGAAGGATGAAGTCAACAGCTGCTGGCATCAGTGTCTCAGATTACTTATGACTGAATGTTGGTTGGTGAAAGACAGACACACACCTGTTTGTGTCCCTATTATTTGCCTTTGGATGACAAAGATTTAGTAGCACAGATAAGGTTTAATGAAAAGGATGAATAATGATTCCTTCCTAAGACTTTCTGGATGTATTTGCTGATATTAGTGTGGGTGAAGGCTTTGAAATGACATACCAGGCTCTTAAAATTTAGCTCAGATAACCTTTTCTATACATTTTATTCTTTCAAATGTTATCACTTCTAAGCATTCGTCACAGAGTCCACCTGGCAGATGGAGTATGTTCTTTTCATATGTTATCCATGCACTTGATACACACCTTTAACAATTGTCTGCATCTGCAGTTCTCTCTCTCTCTCTCTCTCTCTCTCTCTCTCTCTCTCTCTCTCTCTCTGTTGCTATATTGAAACTGGTAACACTACAGCCTTATAAGCTATTGCCAGGCCTCTTGTGAGCAGGTGGATTGCCAAGAAAAAACGGGCCAAGAAAAATATAAAGAAACCAATTTCTGGTCACATTGTTTGAAGTATGATCATGCTTTACCTAAAATTCTATCCTGAATTGTTCAATTATATAATTTAATACATTATATTTTCACTTAGGCTGCCTTGAATTGAGTTTTTCCCTATCATGAAAATTACTAATCATGAATATAGCCATCATGAGCTATCATGAAAAACCTCCTAATCACAGGTTTCCCATCAGGTTGTGATCACATTAAGGGCAGGTTTGGGTTATCTTATGTCTTCCTAGGAAAAGTCTTACAAATAATATGTGTTTAATCAATATTTATTGAATTAATTAGTGTAGAGTAGATTGAATTAAGAGGGGACAAGTGAGAGACCAGTGGAAAAACCTCAAACTGTCTTATATTTACACTTTCATTAACATTCTACCCAACAGACAAGTAGAATTTTGGATCTGGAGATCAAGAGAAAGGAGAATACTCAGTGTTTAAAGATGCTTATGTGTCTTAGAAATCTTCTGTGAAATAGTTTGAAGCCATGATAGTTTGTACAATGAGCA
Organism: Tarsius wallacei; assembly: GCA_963574415.1. NCBI lineage: Eukaryota > Metazoa > Chordata > Mammalia > Primates > Tarsiidae > Tarsius > Tarsius wallacei. The sequence goes on along the minus strand of CAUYQG010014317.1, from coordinate 18,992 downwards.
GATGTATAAGGAACAGAGATCTAAGAATGGAATCTTAGTGAATATCTACATAGTAGGTAAGGACAGGAAGAGAAATCAATAAAGATGAAAGAGAAAAGACAATTAAAGATGTGAAAAAAGGACTAGTAGAGGTCAACATAAAAGGTGAGAGGAAAGATTGACAATGACAATTTCTGTAGCATAGAGGAAGAAAGTGGAGGAAACTTATCAAATGACTGTGATCGTCATAGTAAGCCATAAAGGTCATTTATAAAGAGTAAGAGAGGGTAGGAGTGGAATTTTGTCTTGAAAAAAACTGAAAGATTTTCAATACACTCTACAGGAACTGTAATAGAAAGTCTATTATAAATGATGAAGTGTTTGCTGTCTAGAAGTGGGGCAAGAAAGTGAATGAGCAACTGTCCAGCATCAGAATTTACCCATACAAAAATGAGTTGATGGAATGACAGTGGATGTAGAGTGTCATAAATGTCACTTGAACCATTATTAAATGACTGACTCTGAGTTTGAGACTAGAAAGGGATCAATAGGAATTATGGGGATCTAGATTCTCAAGTAAAGACAAACTTGGGAATTAAACAATAAGAGAGGAAAAGATGATGTGGTCATAGAAGGAACCTTAGCTATAAAAAGCAATGGAGGCATGAATTAATGCTTTCAAATCAGCCTATTATTATGAGAAACTTAAACCACTTTGAGATATAGGTAGAGCCCTCTTGTCAGGTTTCCAGATCCAACTTCAGATCCAACTTTGTGCAATTGATACTTATTTTATCTTCTTCCATCAAGTTTTTGGTATCTGTCTCTTATTTACCACACCTTCCTCCAGGTTCTATCTTCTATCTAATCAAATCACAAGACTAAAACAATTTATTACTAGTGCTGACACTTGCAATGTTCAGTAACTTCATTAATGTTATTGTACTTTCTAGGTTTTAAAAGGTCTTCAATATGTCCAGTTTTACAAAATCTATGCATGAAATTGAACTTCAGAGGTCTCCAGTTCTTAAAAAAGATAACAGGCCTGCAAAAGTTATGAGATTAAAACCTCAGCAGTGAACATGTTGATATATATCTAATATATCATGTGATCTGAATGTTAGCCTTAAATCTTAACTATTTAGGTAAAGCTTACAATATCCAGCAATACTATATTACTTTGTTTGCTTTTAGATTTAAACAATGGTATAATCTAATTTAGCCAATGAATTGAAATTGGCAATTAACCAATTTGACAAGAAGAGGCCAGTTCAATATCATCCTAAATATAACCAGTCAACTGAAACTGCCCTAGATGATCCAGTCAGCTACAATGTTTGAATATGAAGGTAGAAGGCAGCATCATTCACTACTCTGTAGACTGTATTGGCTGGACTTCCACACTCTGCTGGTGTCCCTTTCTTAAGAATAAATAATAGTATAATGTTGCTGTTAACAATGTTATTTTCATTACCAACACCCCAATAGCTACCATTTTTTGAGTACTTACTATGATTCACTCATTTTTCTCTGTGTTATGTAATTCAAATACCTACCTCAGAGATATTTATTTATTTATCTATTGCAGAGAGGAGGTCTTGCCAAGTTGCCCAGGCTGGTCTCGACCCCTGGGCTCAGGCATTCCTCCTGCCTCCACTTCCCAAAGTTCTGGGATTACATGTGTGAGCACTGTGCCCAGCTCCTCAGAGATATTTGTAACTATCCTAATTTGTAGATTAAAAAAAACAAGAGCCGATGATCAGGCTAACCTTACAAAGGAATCTTCTTCAAGCCATAATATATAATAAAAATACCCAAGGCAAGTTTTGGGTTAAGCTTTTAAATTGATTTTAAGTGGGTTAATACTCTAAAATATAACCTGAATCAAACTTTCAGGCATATATTTGCTAATTAATAAGTTATTTATTTATTTATTTACTTTTTTTTTTTTGAGTTGGAATCTTACTCTGTCACCCAGGCTGTAGTACAATGGCACACTCATGCCGCCCCAACGTCAACCTGCTGGGCTCCAGCATTCCTTCCACTTCAGCCTTCCAAGTAGCCGGAACTACAGGCTCACGCTACCCCGCTGGGCTAATGTTTTTGATTTATTGTAGAGACAAGGTGTTGCCAAGTTGCCCGGGTGGTCTCAAACCCATGGATTAATACGCAATTTAAAACAAGCAATTTAATTTTCTGGAAAGAATGACTATTTTGAAAAGAATATAAGTATTTCAATTTTTCAAAAATACCAAATTAAATTTCTAGAAAATAAAATATCTGTCAGATGTGTTGCCATCACAACAAAAAATCCATAGTAAAACCATAATACTATCTGTAGTTTTTTATTGTAAAATTCTCAAACCATTTTCTCAAGTATAGAATTTGCATTCATGGTTTTGGCAACAAATTTTAGTTAGTTAGTTTTGACAAAAATAAGATAATGTCCAACTTGTCCTTTCTTCTCTGTTACTGCAAATGTGTGTTTGGCTTGCCTCTCTCCACCCAGTTCCTCAACACATGTCTTCCCGAGATAGAAAAGAGAAGGAGAGGGGAGGTGGCTGCCAAGTGAGAAGGGAATGTGTTCGTCTTACATAACTAAAAAGGGGCTGCAGGAAGCGGCATATACAGCAAAAGAAGAATGTTCTTCTTAGATAAAAGACTATCTCCATCTCTTATCCAAAAAAGAAAAATGGGTTTACCATTCAGTTTCCATTGACCATATCTTCCTGTGTTTTGCCTCTTCTCAAAGGATCATAACTTTTAGTTGGTGTTTTTTTGCATTTCTTTTTGGGGGCATCTAACTCAGCTATTTTTGACTTTTCAAAGAAGAAAAGATCTAGCATTTAGAATTTAGGCATGTGTTTGTTTGTTTTAAAAAATAGTATTTCATGACTTTAAAATAAATACACATCAGTGAACTGCATCAATGCTTCTGAAAACAATATCTTTATAAAATCCAATAAAGATATAAAATCCATTGTTATACCCAATGTCATTAAAATAAGCATTTATATAAATTTCCTAAGTGATTATTTGCATATATTCTGTATAATACTTCTTTACTATCATATGAACCTATAGCCCTCTAATCAGTGTATTTATTCCGTGTTGAAATTGCAATGAAGATAGTGGTATTCTGATGTAATTATTAATATTTAAAACTGTTAGTGAAACATGAGCTATATAGGAAACCATAATATTATTAGATGTTTTAGTACTATTTTGTTATGGCAACATATCTGACATAAATATATCATTTTCTTGAATTATAATTCATTATCTTGAAAAATTTGAATCATTTATATTGAGATAGCAATTTTTTCCACAAAGATTAGCCTTCTTATTACCTATATTAGTAAACATAAGAAAACTAAAATTTAAGTCAAGCTATTGTTTCAGATTTTTAGAGGATTTAAAATCAATTTGAAAGCATTGATTTATAGTTTGTCTTTGGTATTTTTGTTATACGAGACCATTATAACTTAAAGTTATTCAAAGCACATATTTATTAAGTCACAGAAAACTTTAAGGTCAATATTACAAAATATTCTTAATTGTAACTTCTAGAAAAAAGTTTAAAATAAACCAATTGTTAAAATAATATATAATAAAAATATGAAATCATAAATATTTTATAAATATAACACATATATCTATAGCTAGGAACTATTAAATGTGAGCCATTTTGTATTTTTATTTCATTAATAAGAACTTAATAGTGAATAAAGCTCAGTAAATAGAATAATGTTCTTCTCAGTAGGGACCATTTCTAACTAAATTTCCTGTCTTAATTTCACTGTAGACTTTGCTGTGACTCTTCCCCATATATAACTTAATTTCAAAGTTTTATTTTTTTGTTGTTCTTTTATTTGTATATTATCTCTCTAATGGTTTAACTTCAGGACATTAAATATAAAACACAGTTCAGTTACATTTTCATTCTAGGTAGTTAAATTGGGTTATAGACTCTCTTCTACATTCCAAATCTAATTATTTTAAGAGTTTTTTGTTTGTTTTTGTTTGGTGGTTTAGTGAAAATTTCTAGAAGCTCTTCAAGCTCAAGCCACAATAAAAACCGACTACCTACTTTAAATATTTTAAACTTCTATATTGCAATTTTGTTTTTGAATTTATCTTCATCTCCTCTTCAAAAAGTGTTTTAGCATTTTTTTCCTGTGAAATGTGGATTTTCCTGTGAAATGTGGGTAAGAATATCTTAGAAAATTTGCAGGAAACATGGACATAATTGCTATCACTTGAAGTTATTACATGACCAGGTTATTTGTTCCTTGAATTGATGTTTGGACAAAAATATATACAGAAAAATAAGAATTAAGAAAGTAAGTAAAATATAAAAATTCAGTTAGAAATTGCTCCTCAGTTTTTTTTGTTCAGTTTTTATTTTGTAAGCTACCTCAAAATCCAGTATTGTCTTTGTGGTTGGTTCTTCAGTAAATGAAATATTGACACTTGTGTGGAGAAAATGAAGACATGCTTAGCTATGCTTGGAGTCCATTTAGGTACTAATGGTACTGATATTCTTATTCATATATTGCAATCCTTTTTTTTTTTTTTTTTTTTCAGTTTTACTAAAGGGAGGAAAAAGAGAGGAAGAGAAACCATTTAGAGACTGTGCAGATGTATATCAAGCTGGTTTTAATAAAAGTGGAATCTACACTATTTATATTAATAATATGCCAGAACCCAAAAAGGTAAAACCAGAAGTGTTTGTTTACGAGATGTAAACCAGATCCTAGTTCAATTGCTGGATAATCAGATTGATTTGTGAGCTTGGTAAACTTGAGATATGTATGTATGCCTGAGTTCTTTTCTACCTGAGGTACTCTGTTTAATAGAGCTGCAAAAGATGAAAATCCTATTGTACATACATCCCTTAGTTCCCATACCTTTTCTTTCACACAAATATTTCCATTTATTTTCTGCTATTCCTAGGATGTCCTGTTACACATAAGTGTTTGCCTGGTACAAATTATGTGTGGAGGCCACATCTACCTGAAGTGTATAGGAAAGAGTTAGAATCATCTTTCAAAGTTTATAGAACCCCCAGGACACACATCATCCACAGTTCAAATACTGTGGAGAGGGAACAGGGGCACATAGCTAATTGCAGATTTACTGCTCTTGTTAGGATGAGAGAAATGCTTCCTATCTTAACTCATAATCTTGAAAAGATTTACTTTTCATATTTACATAAAAGAGTGAATTGAAGAATCAGATTCATCAGTATGTTGGACAGGACCCAAAGTAATCTTTGATGTGAGCAAGCACTGTCTTCCTGCTATGGCATCTCTTTTATATACTTCCTCATTAAATCATTCATTCATCTATGCTTTCATTCAGTACAATTAAATGGATGCATGCATTTGTCAGTCTCTGGCCAGGGACACAAATATGGGTCAAACAGTTCCCAGTGTAATGGTGAAGACAGACAATTGCACATATAGTTATGAAATTCTGTAGAAGTGTAGCAATAAAGACAATTTATCTGAAGCAGAGTATATAGGGGAACTTTGAGACAAGACTGCCAAAGAGAGTAAAAGGAGAGGCCAGAGCCCTGCTCTTCAGTGTGAGTAAGCTTTAGCTATGTGGCTGAAGTCCAAGAGAACCTCATGTCCTTGCAGGATAAAACAACTTTCCTCTACTCATTGCCCCACCTAAATTACCTATCTTATGCCCTCATTTACTCTGGATCTTGTTCAAATACTCTTGGAAGGTTTCTTCTGATTCCCTCAGGCAACTTTGCCTGACTTCTCACAACCATAGTTCTAAAAGGCAGGGACTTTACTTTTCATCTTTGATGTCCTGAGACCTAGCATAGTTTCTGGAACATAGTAGGTCCTCAGTAACTATGTGCTAAAATGAATAAATGACCTGCTAATAATAATGTCAGCACTTCTTTGTAGCATGTAGTAAATCTAACTTATTTAGTCTTCCTGATAGCTTGTCTACTTTAATAGGTAAATAAATTAATCTTGGAGACCACCTTGCTAGATGTCACATAATTGTCAAGAAGGGAGTCTGGACTCTAGTTCAACTCTGATCTTATTTACTTCCCTTTCTACCACTGTCCTCTCTCTTGTGATTGCAATAAGAACTAGTGCTTTAAGTTGCTCATTTTTTTTTTTTTTTCACTTTTCTGAGACAAAATACTTTTTCCTCAAAAGAGGTCTTCAGTGTCGTCCACAAGAGGGAAACGGCTACTGGCAGAGTGAGCAGAGGTGGGAGAAAAGGTGGCAAGAGCAGTTCTATATGTTGATACCTCATCATATACATTCAGGGAAGTTGATACCTCAGAGAAGTAGGGTTTTGCCTGTTTTTCATTATGGGCTTCTGTGCATTATGGGTTTTCTTTGTGAGCCCTGTGAATAAACTGCTCTGTGAGTTATGAAAGCAAACAAACATACAAAAAGCTCCGGAGACACAATGGCAAGTCTGAGGTGAGGCATCAAGGTAAAAATTTTAAAGAGGATATACGACTTTTGGATGTCCAAAAATTATACGTAAACTTAAATTCAGTTCACACACATGCACACACACACACACACAAACACACACACACACAATACACATGGCATATAAAATGTGAGGAGTGCCCTGGTGGAGGGGGTGAAGCTAAAATATATACTCTGTCATTTATCTACTTTACTGCCTAAGACCTGAAACAACTTCTAAACTACTGTCAGTTCCACTATAGCTTATAGCTTGACTATAAAACGAAGTAACTAAAAATAATTATTGACCTTCCTTTTAGTCTCCTAATGATTCTGTGATATATATGAGTATAAAAATTTTAAAAATTTCTGAATTTTTCAGATTGAAAATACTTACATTTTTAGGTTGTTTTTCACTTCATCCCCCGTGAAAAACATGTAGCCTTTGAAGAAGGGGGCAGCACAAATAAAGTTTTGATTATTCTATTAACTTGAATTCATTTATAACCACACTCAACTCTAGTTGAAGATGTTTGGAAATACAGATGTTGCACAGGCTATCTGCAAAACCACTGCCCTTGTTAAGGTGGAGAAAAATAACCTATCTCAATTCATAATCTTGAATAGATTTGCTTTTCACATTTATATAACACAGAGTTTTGAAGGATCCAAGTTACTCATTTTGTGATTGCCTCTTGGTTTAGTTTCATCGGGATAGCAAGATTGAAACTTACACCTCCACAAAATGGTAGATTTTGCATATTATGGAGGTTTAGGGTTGTTCTTAAATAAAATCTAAAATGTTAAATTCACAAATGTCAAATAATCTGCTGGGTTAAACTTCTGAAATTTGCATGTCAGAAAAAATTATAGCCTGAGCAGATTAGAAGTGGTATCAGTACATAACTGTAAGGAACCAATTTTATCACTATAGAAATACCCCTGATGGCTTTTCAGAGAGAAGGTGACACATCATCTGGTCAGGACTGTCATTAGATGTAGTTTAATTGGAATAGTAGCAGAGTGTGGAGAAAAGGGGAGGGCTTCTTGGGCCTTCTTCTGGACTTAGGTTTTATGGTATTGTTTCATTCTATGATCATAGATTCTCTTACAAGTATTAATACTGTTCTATAATGGAAACAGACACTCCAGACCATCTTATATAAACTGTTTTGTTGACAACAAATTTTTAAAAATCCCTTGTTATAATCACATAGACAGGATTTGTTAGAACAGATATAATATGAATTTCTTCAAAGTAATTTAGAAGGTGATTAATATAATAGTTCAAATGTGTTGAGCACTTAAAGTTTGCCAGGTCCTCTACTAAGCCCTTTATGTATAATATACTCATTCATTTACTTTTTTCAACAACCCTGTGAGAGAGGTGTTCATAGTATCTCTATGTTAGATATATAACTTGTTCAGACGAAATTGTTAGCAAATACTGAACACTGACTTTAAAATAAAAGACTAGACTGTCCCCTGTTAACCAGAGTGCTAGGCATGGTCATAATTTATATTAGTGATGATTGAAGTGGCACCATTCATAATTTTTTAATATAAACCTATTACCTGATGGGACAGTAAACATGTGTGTGACATGTGAGTAACACAGGCAAGGGTATATTGTTAGAAAATTAGATAAATTGATTCATGTTCTCATTATAACTCACTTCACTTCCACCATCCTATAATTTTAGATTTCTTCAATTTTAATATGTCATAGGTATTCTCTCAGTCCTATAAAATGTGCTGAAAAATTCCTCTTTAGGACTTTCACCCTTCTAAGTACACTGGTGCATTGTGGTTAGAAAGTTTAGTGCTACCTTTGGATATGCTTAGTAAAAGCTTTGTTCATTGTAATGTTTCCAGAAGTTCTGACCAGGGAAAAACCTATATAAAAACAAGGCAACCTATATAAAAACAAAACAAAACAAAACAAAATAGTCAGCTTTGTATGGTAGGAACCAATCAACAAGATAGGGTTATTTAATACACGTTAAGGAGACTATTAACAGAGATTATTCATTTTTAGTCAGAGTGAGAGTTGCAAGTATGAGAATTGTTATACGGTAATTATTTACCCGACATTGCTGTGTGCCAAAAAGAAAAGACTACAAAAAGTTAGAGAAGTGTTATCTTTTCAAATGTGAAAGCCAAAGGTGATTTTCTCAGACTGTTTAATTTTTCAAGCAGGAAGAAAATTAGAGTAAGGTCATCTATATACTTCTTTTTTTGCTTTTTTATTACTAGGGGCTTGTGGTTGTTTTCTTCTCTGAATTCCATTTAATGCATAGCAGTTAAGAGACAAGGTTTTTTCCTTTCATTTCATAAATTTCCAAAACCAAATACCCTATAGCCAGTTTAGTTTCATTCAAAAACAAGCCATTAAATCATAACTCTGCTTATTGTAAAATATAAAAAAATTTATTTCTGAACTTATAATTCCTCTAATTCTTGGAAAAGGACTATAACAAATAGGTTGAGCCTTTTTCATTTAAGGTTATGGAAAAATAATTAACATCCACAAGTCTAATCATTTCGACTTGCAAGAAGCATAAAAGCATAAAAACTATGTGAATCAAATTTCTCCTTTTTGTTTGGGGTTAAGCCTCTGTATTATGTTAAAAGGTGTTTAATGCTTGAAAGCTTTGACCTTGCCTGGGATAGGAGCCAGTTCAATCTTTTCTTGGATACAGTTAAGCCCAAGTCATATGATCAATAAATGCAACATGCATAGTATATGTGGTGGGTCCCTGTTCATGGGAGGAACACCTCCAGATAGGACAGACCACACAATATTGACAAATAAACTTTTCAAGACTTTTGTGTCTCAAACCTTTCTGAAACCTAGTGAGACAGAGAGAGAGAGAGAAAGAGAGAGGCTCAAAGAATAGTAATGTCAATATCATTAACGAGAAGTTGGAAATCCTAATCATAAGGATAATTGATTGAGCTTTTTTCTGGTTTGATTTCATATTATTCAAAATAACATATAAAAATGTTATGTGATGCTATATAAAAAGTATAATATATTAAACATATTATTATATTAATATATTTGTTATCTGTTATATATTCATTTTACTTTATGTGATTTTAAAACTAAGTTCATAGAATTTTAATAACAGATAACAGATATAGTATAATATAATACCAATATTTCATTAATAATATATGAAATATTATAATATATACAGACAGTATATAATGCATAATATAAACACACATTATCTCATCAGTAAAACATATCTAAGAGATGACATTAATGACATTGGCCCCCTACTATGGGCCAAGCACTATTCAAAACACTCTATAAACATAGTCTCTTTTTTCTGTGTTTTGTTTTTTGAGTCAGTCTCACTCTGTCACCTAGGTTGGAGTGTAGTGGCAGGATCATGGCTCAACACAGCCTTGACCTCCTGGGCTCAGGTGATCCTTCCACGTCAGCATTTCAAGTAGCTGGAACTACAGATGCGTGCCACCACACCTAACTAATTTACTTGATTTTTTTGTACAGACAAGGACTCCCTTTGTTGCCCAGACTGGTCTGAAATTGATCTCCTGGGTTCAAGCAATCCACCCACCTCGGCCTCCAAAGTGTTAGGATTACAGGTGTGAGCCACCACACCCAGCCCACTGGTTCATTTAATTCTCACAAACTCTAAGAGGTAGATAGAGCAGAAAGGGATTTGAATCCAGGCAATGTAACACTCAAGTCCAAGCCCCTAACAAGGTACCATTCAGCTCCAGTGTGTACATATTCCACAATCAGCTGATGTTCTTGTTGCAATGAGTCCTAATCAGAATGAGGGCAGATATGTCCAACCCTTTAACCCCTCTGCACCTCAGCTTCCACCCCAGGGATCTGCCTGGGTAATTTCTATCTCCCCATGGAATTCTGGCTTTTTTCTCTGGGTCTTTATCTAAGAAACACTCTTAGCACATCTTAACATTTCTAAGTGACTGGATGCCTCTATTTAAAAGGAAAATTGTCTTTTAAAAAATTTGCAAGTGATTTAAAAACTAAGTGCATAGAATTTTAATAACAAAGTTAACAGTAATGAAAACTGTACAGTATAATTTCCTCTACTCACTCACAATTTATAAACGTAGCGATTCCTTTCCCTGAGTATGTAAGTGAACTTTATAGCTCTACAAACACAGTTTGGTAAATTTTCAAGCAATCAGTAACCATCAGGAAATAAAAATCTAGGAAAGCATTTTGGATTAACCAGTCAGACCAGAGTAAAATTTAATTGAGAAACTAGTGACATGAGCTTTTCCTACCAAAATGTTTCCTTTGATATTTTCACTTCCTTTTACTTTGATTTAAATTTTCCCAATAGAGCTCCACTTTGACCACTTCCCTTGAATCATCTATGCCCTTCTTAAACTGTGCCATCTGATTTCATCTCACAAGAATCCTGTGTTATCTCACACCAAGGTCACTAATGGCTTTTCATTCATATGCAAGTGTTTTCTTAATCATTATTTGACTTCTCTGAAACAATTGATTAAGTTGATCACTTCCCCACTCAAAATTCATACTCAGTGTCCCTTGCTTTCCATTACCAAGTTTTCCTACCTTATCTTTCCTCATTTCATCTTTATTTATTCAGCAAATGTTCATTTGGTGCCTACTGTAGGCTAGGCACTGCTCTAGACATTGGGGACAGTGGCAAATCAAAAGAAATTTCTGCCTACCTAAATATTACTGATGCGTGCTATCTTCTCTATTGGTTGTTTACCTAATACCAAAGCCCATTATTGGACCCTTCTTCCTCCCCAAGAACACACCTCTTGCTACCTTTTTTTAAAAACTTATTTACATGATGTATTTTTCTTCATGCCATCAAGTTACTTCTTACAAGAAGATTACTACCAGTAATTCTGAATTAGAGAGAAATAGGGTTCAAATCCCAAATCCAGTTCAAATTCTAGATCCAGTACTTATTGTTGAGTATAACTATTGGTGACTGACTGAATTACTTTAAGCCTGTCTTTCTTTTCTGTAAAATGGAAATAATAATAATAATATCTACTTCTTACGTAGTGTAGTTGAGAGATTAAGTTAGAAATACATGTAAAATGTTTAAATTATCTGGCACTTAACAAGGATGTCATTGTTAGTGGTTATTGCTTTCTTATTCCTTTATTCTCTTATCCATATTTTATCCTTGTATTCAACTACTTGTAGTTGATCATCTCTAACTGCTCAATAAACTCCTTTTTTTGGATATCTATGCTATCTCAGATTCTAGCTATCCCAAACTATGATTAGTTTCTTCTCTCTCATTTATATCACAGACTTTGTCATTCTTCAGGTTACTGGAGTTGAAATTTGTGAACTCTGTCTCCTTAGTCTTTTGGGAGCAGTCGCTGTTGAATCTTTGAGAGGTTTTGAGTACATCACCCATCTTATTTATTTTTTATATTATCTCCAGTTGCAATACTAAATTGATGTCTAAGAATGCTTGTTGAGTGAAAAAATAAGTGAATGAGTGAATTAGAATTAAGGAAGATGAAGAGACTAGCGAGAGCCTATGTTGAGGACAAAAAGCAGGTGCAGAAGTTCTAAAGGATTAGTAGAGGGGGAACACTGGGATAGAGTGGGACATTTCAAATATGCATTCTTGGAGATGAGTCACTTCTCAAACAGTGGGTGAGTGACTATTGTCAAATTGCAAGGACATTCCAGGAGAGAGCTGCTGCCCTATTTCATATGCCCACAAATAGGTATGTTTATATTAGTTCTCACTCTGAGGAAGAACATGGACAATTTGTCCTTTGAATGTTTGCTTTTATACCCTTTAGTCATTTGTGCTCCAAATGCAAAACACTTGAGGTTTTTCCCTTAATCATAGCTTGGCTCCGCCCGCACAGCCTGCCTGCTGCTGTTGCATCTTACCCACACCTTTAGTCAGCCTTCAACATGCTGTAGTGTTCGGTTGCTGAGCAAATGGTGTTCCCCATGGTCCGGCCCTTGAATAGTCAAGCTGCCATGTTCATGCTACATCAATTACAGTGAATGCTCTCCACAGATAATTTCATTACAGATATATTTCTTTTCTTGAGTGGACTCTGGGGGAAATGAGTCAATTCTAAATAAATACTATTATATCTGGAATAATTAAAAGAAGCATAAGTCTTTGAAAGACTTGGATACCTATTCTGCATGGGAAAGAAATGCTTGTCACAGTGAGAAGGGTTACAGTGTGTCATGTTTTTCTGTTATTGTTCATGACTAAAATGCAAGCAAAAAATATGCTCTCCATACGCTGAGCAACAAATTCTGCTTTCAATGTAATACTGAATCTTCAAGAATAACTGCTGTAGTATGTAAATATATAAGAGTTAATGTGCAATGAAATATGCAATAGTTAAATGCATATGATATTATAACAGTTATTTTAGAAAATTTTACTCTTATTATATTTCCATTTCAATCAATTAAAAATTTAAAACTTTTGAGTCTTGTGTTTGGCAGTCAAATGGTCTGTACTTTTGAAATTTGGTCTCATTTAAATAAATTTGGACCTACTCAAGTCCTTACTTACATTTAAGACAAATTTTTTAAATGGTTTTTAGTCTGAGACTTAATTTTTAGCTGATTAAAAGCTTTGCAAGTAATTCATGCACCATTGATGCAATTTAATCAGAAACAACTCAGATATGAATAATGGAAAGAAATAACATAATATGTCCATATTAACAAGGATGGACATATCATTTTTCAATATAGCAATTTTTATTTTTATCTATAAGCCTGTCCATCCTATTTCTATTCTGAAACATATAAAAACATATAAAACAGATGTAATTTTTCCTTGACTTTTTTTCCTCTTTGTCAGGTATTTTGCAATATGGATATAAATGGGGGAGGTTGGACTGTAATACAGCATCGTGAAGATGGGAGTCTGGATTTCCAAAGAGGCTGGAAGGAATATAAAATGGTAAGATGGAAGAGTTTACAGTGTTTTTTAATGTTTTATCATGAAGTTATCTTCACCATACTGCATGATATATTTTTAGGTGTTTGTGAGTTATTATTAAAATAAAATGATACATTAGAGGCATTATTTTCATTAGACACAAAACACTCATAAATCATTTTCAGCAAATGATTTCCATGTGTGCACCAGAAAGAAAAATGTATTACTGAAATTATTTGGTGGACTGCTTTGTGTTGTCTAGATTTGGTTTTAGTTGAATGAGGGTGGGAGGAGTTAGAACCTAGACTAGGCCTAGGTACATGAGCCAGGACAAGGGAGTTGTGCAGTGCTGCATGCAGGTTGTGGAACAGGGAGGTCATAGCAATGGCCTGACTGGCAAGTTGTTGCTGGCTGTTGACTGAGAGCTCCTTTGTGTGACTTTTTCATGTGGCTAGGCTGAGTTTCTTCCAGTACAGAGATCTAGGGTTGTCAGACTTCTTATGTAACAGTTGGCATCCCCAAAGCACAAGAGTAGGAGCTTTCAGATGTTTTCAAGTTTTATTAGATCCAGAAATGGCAGAGTGTTACTTCTACTGCATTCTATTGGTTATGGTTGGCTGCAGGGGTCCAGATTCCAGGCAATAGGAGGACATAAAGGTATGTTCATTAGGGTCTGCAAAGTAACAGCAGACATCACCATCATGATCATCATAGCTAACCTTTTCAATGCTTTATATGTGCCAACCCTATTTATAAATTCTCAACAAATTTTTATATCAACCCTATTAGCTAATACTATCTCCATTTTAAAAGGAAATGAAGATGAGCGAAATCAGCTTTTCCAATATTATATTGTAGATGACTGAAATAATTCAAAGACCAATAATCACACAGTCAGCGTCTACAATATTAACTGTTTAAAACCTGCTGACAGGATGTCAAGGCACAAAAATGGAAAAGGGTCTTTATTTATGTATTCTCATTCTTTTACATCTAAATTTTCTAGATAATTCTTGTGTTTCTACAAATTTCCTCCCAGAAGATAAAGAAAAGGGTACTAGAAATGCTGTACTAGCCTAAGTTGTGTCTTGATATTATTATAGAAAATGTGTAAAAACAGTTGTTGGTTGGCAACAGAGTTTACTTTTTAACAGGCTTTTAATTGGTAAAGCAGCAGTAAGTAAAGAGTTAAAATAAATGATTGGAAGTCTGTAGTGGTGTCACTGTGTCTACAACAATTTTATTACTCAGTTGAATCATTTGAAAGCACGTTTTTAAAAAAGTTTGAACTTATGCAAAGTTGAAATCTTGATGTCTTAAGCCACAAACTCAATATGGAATGGTAGGCTGAAACCAGCAAGATATAATTCCACAAAAATATTTGTAAAAATTTTCACCTAGATAAAAAATACATCAGTTAACTGTAAAAATACATGATGAAGGTGACAAATTGACTCAAGAACCTAGTATTTAAAAGATAGTGTTTTTTGGGGGTTTTTTTTGACTGTAAGCTTATTTTGTGTTGTTGGCTACTAAAAAGCAAAGATTAATGTGTTCAGTTTACACTAATAGCTTTTTGGTCACAGAAAATGCAGAACTTACTGTTGTCTGTTAGGATCTGGCCAATAACATCAAAAACTACTTTCCATTCTGGAGGTTTTCAAACATGTGAACTTATCCTAGAATGAACTTATCCATGTAGGATGGGAGGAATTTGGAAATTATGCCTGGAACAGGTGAATACCTGGAGAAAAAAAATTAAGCATAAACATGATAGCTATTTTAATTAACTGATGAAGTTATGTAGTACTGATAATCAAAATGTGGTCTAGGGACCAGCAGTATTAGGACCACACATCTCAAACTCCATCCCAGATTTACTGAATTAGAATGTGCATTTTAACACTGCTTTAGTGGGAAGTTCAATAGAGGCAAAATTTTACTAAGTACGAGAAAAAACCTCTCTGCTGTTTAATTATATTGTGAAATGAACCACCTGTTAAGTGACAAGACCTCCCCATCATCAGTAGAAACAGCCATAGGAGGTAAATCGTCATCTTTCAGGATTGTTATAGAGAATTGGAATGTTAGCTTAGGTTTCAAGGTTTATTTCTGCCTATGTGATTCTGAAAACATATGGGGGATAAAAGATTATCTAAGTTCTAAAAGAGGATCTTGGATTATGCTTACATTAACAGTTTGAGTCCCTATGCTGACATTTACAAGACTAGTGATTTTTGGCAAATCACTTAACCCACACCTCAGGTTTCTTACTTATTAAAATAGGATAATGATAATACCTCACCTGCCTTGCAGCGATGTTGTAAGGATTAGAAATAATATAAATAAAGCACTTTGGCTTATTGAATTTTCAATGAATAGTAGTTATTATTATTATCCAAGATTAAACATCAACAAGTGCAAACATTTTACTTAACTCTTTCAAAAATATTATTTTATACATCACTTTAATTCGTTATTATTTTTACTACTTACTGGAATGTGAAGAAGTCATCTGAGATTCATACTATAGATATAGATTCAGGCTAATATGAAATACATTATTATTAAAATTAATGAAAATAGAAAAATAAATGTAAAGTTGTCATCATGGTAATGTTCCAAAATGGTGAATTATTAGCTGTAAGCATCTGTGGCCTTGGCAAGCTAGGCACATTAAGTAAGAGATACTGACTGGTTAGGTATGGAATTCATTCATGTATTGTATTTACCAAATATATCCATTTCTAAGCAACTCTTTTTTTGCTATTGGAACAAGACTGAAATTATTCTTTAATAATAATTTTATGAAGTTTACCCCTCCTCACTTTTAAACAAAATAAAATAAAATCATTTTATTTTTTATTCAAACTTGAAAAATGTATCAACTGAGTGCCCATCTTGCATGGTCAAAAATGAGATAAGCACCAAAAATGAGATAAGATCCAAAAGTCTGAAATATTCTGGCAAAAATGAGACTGAAAACTTTTTTTAAATTGAAAGTATTTATCATATGTTACAACTTGGTTAGCATTCACCAAAACACATGGTAGAAGGTATTTCAGTTGTTTCCTCTAGAGCTTTTCTTTCACCTAAAGACAGAATAACATGACTCCACTAGGGATGGAAATAGACTCTTTATGCCAATTCTTATCAATCACACCCACTTCTATTTCCTGCATCCGAAGAACTGGCTGCTCATTTCTTCAGCTTAGGGTATATATCTTTTGGGGAAACAAGAACTTAGCAAGCTTCCTTAGTCTTCATTCTTCCTTAGTCTTTACCAATCTACTATTATATACACTAGGATGCTAAACTTCTTCCTTATACATTGAGTGCCAAAATTAAGTTTTCTCTCTCTTTCCTTTCTACCTTTCCTCTCTCCTTTTCTTTACACTGGCTGATATCTGTGGACTTCCTCTTGGTTCATAAGGTTTCCTGAACAACATGTTAAAGTTATTAATGCATGGAATTACAAATATATATTAAGCATTATAGTGATTATTTCTAAACCTTCTTTAAAATGAAAGGTTTGCAGTTTATTTGATTCTTAACATTGGCTTGGCTTTACGCCTACAAAAGCCTTTTACCTAAGCTTTGTTTCCACTTAACCTTCCTTATGAGGAGATTCAGCAAAATCTGGTTTATGGATTCGTAAAGATGTTTGCCACAGAGGAAGGTCTGGAGTGGGATTTTTAATGAGGCACTTAAGAGACTATATTAACTCCTTCAAGCCATAAGGATACCATTGAGTGGCCTCCAGCAATAACACTTATCAGCAATACTTTTGCATATAAAGCCCAGTTGAGCTAAGAGTTCCAAATAGTACTTTAAGTGGCCAAACTTTACATTGTAGTAGGCAATGACTAATGCCCTGGAGACAAACTCGCTTTGTTTTAAAAACAATTATTCTCATAAACAGAGCTTCTTATTGACACAAAAATTTCAGTCTGAACAACATGCTTTCTGGAAATTCTTTGTTTCTGTAAAGAAATTAAGAGCACATTTTCAACTGAATTTTGACATACTGACAGTAAAAAGAGAAAAAATACATAAGAAATGAAAAATTTTGAAATAAAAACCATTTTCTACTTTCTGACTGAGAGTCACAGCAGTTAGAGGAGACACATGATTTAAATACATATTTAAATCTCTTTGAAAAGCCACAGCTCAGTCTTATCTGTTTTCCTTAATAGTTTGTATAAAAAATGATGAAGCCCATGGAATATGGACTGTGTCTGTTTTCAATTTTACTTCATCTATAAAATGTCAACACTTCCTGTAAGTGTTATCAGACAAAACAAATAAAGAATCAGAGACAATTAATTTATTAACTTGGAAAAAGCACAAACTGAAATTGAACATTTCTACAGGTTTCAGCAAAAAACTAATGAAAATTAGTCTTTCCTCTGCATGCATTTTTTTAATAAGATGTGCTTTTCAAAGGCCAATTTAACGTCAGTTAGTTTCGATTAAAGTTCAGTGTATTTCTATCATTTTGTTAGAGAACTAGAAAAGAAATAAGAATTGATTTAACAATGTAATTCAACAGAATCAAAATCTTACATGTGATCATAATTGATATCATTAGACATAGTTTTTATGAAAGTATATGACATAGTATTTTTGGATTTTATTCTTGAAAAAGAAAACTATTTGTATTACTATCATTTATTCATTTGTTGCTACTTTTTCAATATCAGCATATCATTTTATATCAACTTTTATTTTTATTTTTATGGGTGTTATGGGCTATTTGGTGCAAAATATAGACCTATGGTAAACTGTTATGTGCAATAATGTATAAACCTATTTTGGAGGATATGCACTGGATTTCTTTGTATTTTAGGCATAAATATTAATTATTTTCAAAGGCAATCCCGTACACATAATCAAAACTTGCCTCCCAATGTGAAACTCAGTATGAAGATGCAATTCATATGTTTTTCCCTGTGTACCATTCAGACCATTTGGTTTGATTAACATATTCTTTTTAACTTGTACTCGGAACAACTATTCCACAACATATTTGTGTGGTTCTCCACCTTTGGTTCATAGACAATTTACCTGTAGAACCTTGTAAATGTACAGCTCTCTAAGCCCACCCCCAGACATTTGGAATGAGAGTCTTCACGGGGGAAGTAAATCACCTATATTTAAAAAAAATCTCAATTGCTTTTTCTGATATGCACTCCTGGTTGAAAGCACTGTCACAACTATTAATTCATTGACATTGTATAAGACTTTAAAAATAGCCGGGCTCGGTGGCTCAGCCTGTAATCCCGTGCCTTTGGGAGGCTGAGGTGAGTGGATTGCCTGAGCCCGCGGGTTCCAGACCCGCCTGGGCAAGCAAGACCTCATCTCTACAATAAATCAAAAAATTAGCCGGGCGTGGTAGCGTGCGCCTGTAGTTCCAGCTGCTTGGAAGGCTGAGGCAGAAGGATCGCCGGAGCCCAGCAGGTCGAGGCTGCGGTGGCCGGGAGCGGCCACTGCACTCCAGTCTGGGCAACAGAGTGAGACTCCAACTCAAAAAAATATATATATATATATTTTTTTTTTCTTTCCTCAAACTAATAATTTAGGGTCACGCTGGAGTCAGGGTTTTCACTCATATCTTACT
>CAUYQG010014316.1:0-16971 GCA_963574415.1 Tarsius wallacei | reverse complement strand
CAACTTGGCGAGACCTCATCTCTACAATAAATTTAAAAATTAACCAGGTGTGGTGGCACGTGCCTGTAGTTCCAGCTACTTGGAAGGCTGAGGCAGAAGAATCGCCTGAGCCCAGCAGTGAGCGTGGGAGTGAGACACTGACTCAAAAAAAAGAAAAAGACTAGGACTGCATGATTTGCTATTTTTTATTGCTTCCATTGAATTACACCCCCAAAAATTAAAAAAAAAAAAACTTTAAAGGGTCTTAAAGCAAGAAAAAAGCATAAAAATGTTTTACCTTTAAATCTGCATCCTATTCTAAATATAAAACAAATAGCTTTCCTCTTATGTACTTTCCATGGACAAATATCTTTGTCCTTTTTTTCTATTTAACTTTTTAAGTTAAAAACAATTTTTTTTTGAGACAGAGCTTTCACTCCCAGGCTGGAGTGCAGTGACTCTATCATAACTCAATCTCCTGAATAACTGGGACTACAGGCATGCACCACCATGCCCTACAAGTTTTTCTATTTTTTGCAGAGACAAAGTCTTGCTATGTTGCTCAGGCTGGTCTTGAACTCCTGGCCCCAAGTAATCCTCCTACTTCACCCTCCCAAAGTGCTGAGATAACAGCCATGAGCCACCTTGCCCAGCTTCTTTGTACTATTTTTAATCGCATTATAAATGCATATTCTAAATATTCCATAGAATCAAACTGTATTTCAAAACACCAGACTGAAGCATTCAAACAGGAGTGGAGTTTTTATCGTTTATTTCCTGACGATCAGTGGAACCTTGTCTCAGCGACTTTCCCCACCTACCATTGTCTAAGCATGTTCTTTCCATCAAGTGTTTCTGAGTCCCCAGAAGAGTTTGGCCCCATTGTTTCTATATTTTCCTCTAGCCATTACATTGTTCGTAGAACCAAAACCTTATTTAGAAGACTGTTGTGCAAAAGAAGTGAAGGTTCTTAATCTCACCAGCCATACACTCCCTTTCTTCCCATTCTTCTCTCATGTATATGGAACCTCTAGAACCTCACTAGTCCAGGCTTGAAAACCAATTATTCTGTCCAATCTCACAATTTTATAGAAGAGAAAATGACACCCAAAGAAGAAAAATATGGCCAAGATCAGATGCCTGTTGACATAAGACTTGCTTGGAATAATATATTATTAATTAACTAGGCAGCAGTAAAGCTAAGACTCACAACCAAATCTCCCACTTCCAGTTTATTCCCCCTTGTTGACCGGTTTAGCTTAGTTGTCCATAGTAAAGCAGTGATTAAGAGTGTAGGTACAAGAATCAGATCTCTTAGCGTTACAGTTCGGCTCTACCATTTATCAGCAGTGTGATTTGATCAAATTACTCAACCTGTCAATGCCTCAATGAGATAAAAAAAGATAATAATGATATTCACCTCATAGAATTTTCATAAATATTAAATAAGACAATCCTTGTAAAGCACTTAAAATAAATCCTGGTCTTCAGTACAGTTTCAACAAATATAGGCTATAATTAATATTATTACCTGAAGACAGATGACCTAAAGTATTAGTTTATAATAACTACTAACTTTATTCGGATTGGATTTAAGAGTCACTTAATGATCACATGCTAAAGGCAAACACAGTCAAAATACCATCCATTTTGCCTATCATAAAAAGAGATCACTTTCCATACTAAAGGTTGCTGCTATTCCTCAAATTTGCCACCAGATGACAGCATTTGATAATAGGAAAGACAGTTTAGGTGCGCGTTGACTAGTACTTCCTCTGTTTGAAAATCAGTAAGAACATTCTTTGGCTGGACTCAGTGGCTCAGTTTGTAATCCCAGCACTTCAGGAGGCAGAGATGCGTGGATTGCCTGAGCCCGTGAGATCGAGACCCACCTGGGCAATTTGGCAGACTTCATCTCTACAATAAACCAAAAATAAGCCGGGTGTGGTAGTGCCTGTAGTCCCGGCTACTTGGAAAGCTGAGACAGAAGGATCGCCAGAGCCCAGCAGGTCAAGGCTGCCATGGCCAGAGCGTGCCACTGCACTCCAGTCTGGGCAACAGAGTGAGACTCCGACTCAAAAAAGAACATTCTTTAACAACTTTTATTAAGCAAATATCTTTGTAAAGCCCTCTTAAAGAGTTAGACAATTGCCTTCTCTCTCTAGAACTTTGTAGAAAAGGGGACAATAATATCTTTTCCTTACTCATCACAAGGGTCATGACTGACATCCCTATGACAAAAGACACATTAACAAAAGAAAACGGCTTTGCAGACACTGCCGCCTTGAGCTTGACCATCAACCATGGTCAACCCCACAGTGTTCTTTGACATCACCATCGATGGCGATCCCTTGGGCCATGTCTCCTTCGAGCTGTTTGCAGACAAAGTTCCAAAGACAACAGAAAACATTCATGCTCTGAGTGCTGGAGAGAAAGTATTCAGTTATGAGGATTCCTGCTTTCGCAGAATTATTCCAGAGTTTATGTGCCAGCGTGGTGACTTTACACGCCATAATGGCACTGGCGGCAAGTCCATCTGTGGGGAGAAATTTGATGATGAGAACTTCATCTTGAGGCATATAGGTACCGGCCTCTTGTCCATGGCAAAGGCTGGACCCAACACAAACGGTTCCCAGTTTTTCATTTGCACTACTAAGACTGAATGGTTGGATGGCATGCATGTGGTTTTTGGCAAGGTGAAAGAAGGCATGACTGTTGTGCAAGCCATGGAAGGCTTTGGGTCCAAGAATGGCAAGACCAGCAAGAAGATCACCATTGCTGACTGTGGACAACTCTAATAAATTTGACTTATTTTATCTTAAACTACCAGATCTTTCCTTCTGTAGCTCAGGAGAGCACATTTGCTCGCAGTATCCCTATAATCTTTATGCTCTCTCTACAATTCTTTGGGCTCCATATTTTCCTTATTCCCTTCCACATTTAGTTGGATTGCAGAGAAATAAAAACTAAATAACAACAAAAAAAGAAAACATAACAAATCTTTTTAGCAAAGTTTACACAACACAGAGCCTTCCGAAATGAAGACCCAAAGACTCAGGTAAAACCATGTATGTTTATGCTAAGTCTGATGGGGGAAAAAAAAACAGATAGTTGAAGAGAAATATGATTGGATAGTAAAAGGTAGTCTATAATAGTGATAAACTTGGAGGATTTCAACAAGAGTTTTTTGTTCATATTGTTTTCTGTGTCTCCGTAAGACATCCTCCATCCCCTCATCCTCCCACCCCCAAGCCTCCCTCGCCAAACCCCAGGTATGAAGTAGGACACTTGTCATATAAGGATCTTGAAGGGAAAAAGGAGGAGATCAGAGATCTTGCTAGGTTTTATCTCTCGCCTTAGGGAAGAGAAGTTCTAGTTTCTATGATTCGTATGGGGAAGAAAGGGAAGAGGGACAAGGTCAGAGAGACCTTGCTTCTGAGCCCTCTTAATCTCCTTTAGTTCAAAGTACTCAGCAGACCAAGGCACCATACTTTGGGGTATTATGTTCTAAGCCCCAACAACTTTTGCTTTAAAATGTATTCTGTAAAATGTATCAAAGGCTTAAACATAGAATATACTCTATTAATACAAATGTAGTTACTAGGCATTTTGAGGGAATAATGTCAGTAAAAATTTAGGAATTTCAGGATTTACATTTAACCAGACTTTCACAATGGATAAGCTATGCTCAAACCAGTAGGAAGCAGTTGTTCACAAAATATAATCCCAAGTGTCTAAAAAAAAAAAAGAAAAGAAAAGAAACCACACATTCTAGGCATGATTGACTTTGACTTTTTAAAACAATTGTTTGAAACTTTTCGTTGTGGTTTTAAAATATATAACACAAAATGTAACCATTTTAAACATACCATTCCTTAGTGTTAGGTGTATTTACATTACTGTGCAACAGATCTTCAGAACTTTTTCACCTTGCAAAACTAAAGCTCAGTGCCCATGAAACAACAATTCCTCATCTTCCCCTCTCTCCAGTCCCTGGTAGCCACCACCGATTGACTTTTAGTCAAAGTCAATGGCAAGGCTTAGGTAGAATGGAGGGTTGTATGAGTTTGATTAACTTCAAAATTAAAATCTTGCTCAGTTTTTGTAACCTCAATTGTACAATGGCTACATGCAGACCACGGGACAGTGAGAGAGAAGGGGGAGTTAGGATTGCTGCAGAGTTGATCGATACAAAGAAGTAAAACTTAGTCTCCTAGGATCTTGAGCCCAAAATATGACTTCTAGTCTAAAATGTCTGAGGTTTCACTGGCAGACACATTTGTGGGTTGCTCAAGCCAGATGATCTACTAAGGGTATAACACCAGATGATCTACTAAGGGTATAACACCAAAGTTAGATAAGATGAGTTCGAATTTTGGCTCCACCATTTGCTATCCTGCTGTCTTTGTAGAATTTGTTTGACTTCTCTAAACTTTAGTTTCCTGGAGAGAGAAATAGGAATAGAAATAATAGAAGTGGAAATGGAAATAGAAATAATAGCACCTTCCTGAAAGAGTTACAATTGAAAACGACTTCAACTTTCATTAGTGAGTACTCAATAAATGTTAGCTTCTACTAATATTATTTTAATAATTATGCAAATATTACATACCAGTTCTGAGATTACAGTAGAAAACAAATGAGAGAGAGAAGTTCACAGGTCTGAGAATCAGACAAGCACATAGACACATATTGAGTGATAAGAGCCATAAAAAACAGACCAGAATGTCGTGGGAGCCCATCAGAAGGCATCTAAGCCAGTGAGAGAAGTAAGAAGTGGCCTCCCTTGGAAAAGTGAAATCTAAACTGGATAATCAGCATTGCTGAGGTAGAATGTCTGCAGCAGAGACAACAGTGCCCACTAGGCCCTGGAGATCAGAAACTGCATTTAGGTGTGGTATAATAACAATAGGTAACACCTTCTGAGTGCACAGTGTGTGCCAATCACACTTATAAGTATACATGTAGAAATGCATCTACCTTGGCTACCCCACCCCCAGGAGGCCTCAACTGGGAGAGACAGGTGGAAAACCCAAAAAGATGAGAAAAGCATAAGCTCCCAAGGGCTCCTCAGGAGAATGGAATAAAAGACCGAACCATCTATCTCTTCCTCCAAACCCAAGAAAAAGAAATATTTTTCCAAGGAGGAGCTGGTCAGTAGTGATCTTGAAGAGATACCTGGCAGCACAAATCTTTCCAGGAGGAAGAAATTGTCACCTAAAAAGAAAATAGTTCATGATCGGAAGAGGCAGTCAATAGGAACAAGAGAAAATTCTCTTCCAAGGAGGATCCAGTCAGCAGTGGACCTGAAGAGGCTGCTGTCAGCAAGAACAGCTCCAAGAAAAAGCTTCCAAAAAACCATCCTAGGAAGGTTAAAATAAATATCCCTGAGGGAGAGGGGCACACCCCAAGGTGGTATTTCTTATCCCATGTCCTATACCCCAATAAAAACTCACCCAAAAATGTATTTACTCTTCATAATAACTCACATGAAGTACTATTGCTATCCCCATTTACAGATGAGAAGACTGGGGCACAAAGAGATTAAGAGCATGACCAAAGTCACATATCCAGTAAGTGGCATAGCCAGGATCTGGCTCCTGAAACTTGTCTTTTAACAAACTATCAGACTCTATTGTCTGGAAAGGTCCAGCTATGATGAAGCGTTCTCTAATGTATATTTGGAAAGACCCCAAAAAGAAAAACTAATAAACACACCTCCAACCCTATCAGATAACACCCAAGAATCAATGTTATCTTTATGAAGTCCTCAGGTCTGAGAATGATCCAGAGTTATCCAGAACGACCAGGACTTCCACAGATCAGACCAGCCCAAAGTGAATGGTAAGGGTCATTCATCACTGAAAAGATCTCTGTCAAGGTGCTCTCTAAAGTCATGTTGTCCAATACATTAGCCAGTGGTTGCCTTTGGCTACTGAATACTTGAAATGTGATCAGTGGGACAGAGGAACTGAATTTTACCCTTTGCTTAATTTAAAATTAAAAATTGAAGCATTATAAAATATTTCCCTGTTAAATGCAAATTTGTTGTTTTGGTAGGACTGCATTTCCCTTTAATCATTGCATCACATAATTCATATTGTAGCGCATGTATTGGCACATATTGTCTTTTCTAATATCTTATTAATGTTTTTTTATGTTATTGCATGTTGAAATGATAGTGTCTTAGATATATTGGGTTAAATAAAATATAGTATTATAATTAATTTAAACTGTTTCCTTTTACTTTTTAAAGAATTTAAAACTATGTGTGTGGCTCACATGAGATCTCTATTGCACAAGGCTGGTATAGAGGAACCCTAGAGGCTACATTCAGAGAGTCAGCTTATCAGCGAAGAGCCTGAGACAGAGGATTTGGCCTCTCACATACACCTCTTGATGCTGTGCCCTTGTGCTTTGATTGTGTATGTTGCCTGAGCTTAAACTAGAACAAGACACAAAAGCTGGCTTAAAATTTCTTAGCTCAAATGATGAAATCCATACATTGCAGTGAAAAAATAACAGGCTAAGGACTCAGAAGGCAGGAAGCTCATCCTGTCATGAACTAGCCTGAGCCTTGGCCAAGATTTTTAATCTCCCCATTTCTTCTTCCTCACCCAGAGTGGGCTAGATGTTAACTAATACATTGATATTGCAAAGTGTCATGATTGAGTCAAGCTACCAGAGTTCATTCTCGTCTGGCTCATAGAAATGCTGGTCCATGTTTACAGATTTAGCAAGATAGCATCAAGGGTGTGCCCTCAGTGACAGAGAGGAACAGGGTGAACAGAATACAGGAGAATCAACCCAGGGCTTTCACCCCCTGCGAGGACAAGTTTTACACACTTGTTCACTGCTGCAGCTCATCTAGTTGGCTGTTCACATCCCATTACTTGACCAAGCACAGATATCAACTTGGCCCCCAACCAGTACCCATTGAAAACATGACACTAATCTTGAGAACATTTGTTTACTCACCCAGCAAATACTTAGAGCACACACTGCTTATTAGATATGGAATAGATGCTGGGAACAGGGTGTGAACAAGACTGAAAAATTGCCTGCCCTCAAGGAGCTTAAATTCTAGCAGCAAAATAAACATTTAAGAAATTTGCTGTACAGGTAATTATTTAATTTAGTACAAAGTATGAAAAAGAAACACTGAGTGTAAAGAGGGCTTAGAACAGGGCCACTCACCCTGTCTGGGTGGTGTATCTGGCAATTGGATTTGTGTGAAAATTGTTGGGTTCAAAATTCAGTGGGGCAGTCTACTAGTGATGAGATTTGGGATACATTGTTTAGGTACTCTATTCATTATTTTTCTCACCTGAAAAGTAGGGATGATACTAATAGTGTCGATTTCCTAGTTGGTTGGAAAGAGTTAGTGGGTCAACACAGAACAGCAATGTGTCATTTAGAAAACCCCTGGCAAACAGCACTGCTTCCCAAGGGTTTTTTAACTATCACCAGAGATTCCAATGGAATTTGGAGATCTCGTTGGGATATCTGTTTGTAGTAGAGCCATTTTAGAGACTTTCTTCATTCACAGTTAATAAAAGTTTCTATTGGTGGCCTGATTCTGTCCCCTAAGTACAGGATCCCCTTACAAATGTGAACCTCTTCCAGACAGTTCCAAGTGTCAGCGTGTAAACAATTCCTCCCATACATTTCCAGACCCAGAAAAAAATATCTGATGATTCACAGAAGAGGATAAATCAAGAACTAACGAACATAAGAAAAATTATTCAACTATACCAGTCTTCAAGAAAAGACAAATTATAACAGCTAAATGCAATTCTTTGTGTTATCAATTAGCAAGGTATTTGTTGTTACTGAAGTCAATATTATTAACTTTTAGTTTAGATTGTTAACAATAGCAACAGTACCAGGAAGGGTTCGATAAAACAGATAGTTATCCTTCCTTTCATTAAATAAATTAAGTAATGGAGATTCTAAAAACTGTACTCTCTCAGCTAGTAGGAATATAAATTGGAACCCAGGTTTTCAAAAAGCAACTTGACAATACAGAACATGACTCCCCAAAAGACTCATATCCCATAAACTTCACTTTTAGGGTCCTAAGAAAATAATCCAAAGTGGAGACAAAAATGTATGCACAGAGATGTTCATTACAGTATTTGAGCAGAATACTAGAAATAGTCTAATTACTCAATAATATGAAAATGTTGAACAAGTTATGGTACAGCCACACACACAAAGGCATTTTGGATACCCATTAAAGATATTTTCAAAGATTTTTAATCACATGTGGTAATATGTATTACACAATTTTATATTTTAAAGATGCCTATATAAAATTGTATAGCCAACCTGTCTCAACCACATAAGACAATAGACACAGAAAGAGGGAAATACACCAAAAGATTAGTAGCATTTATCGTCAAGAGATGAACCGCAGGTGAATTTTATTATCAGATAGATATACTTCTACAGGTTCTAATTCTTTAAAGTGTGCATAGAAGTGTTGCTTGCTTTACTATTTCTCCAAGCTAATAACAATAAGCATGTACATGTGACCAGAGATGCCCAGAGCTGCAGTTGGAACTCAATTTGAAAGAGTGGCTTCAGGTCATGGGGCCTCTAATTAAGCCTACAAACCCAGGGTTTAAGAATACCAAAGACTAGGCAAGGCACGGTGGCTCACACCTGAAATCCCAGCACTTTAGAAGGCTGGGGCAGGAGGATTGCTTGAGCCCAGGAGTTCAGAACCAGCTTGGGCAACCTCATCTCTACAAATCATCAAAAAATTAGCCAAGCATATTGGGTTGCCTGTAGTCCCAGTTACTTGGGAGGCTGAGGTGGAAGGATCACCTGAGCCCAGGAAGTCAAAACTGCAGTGAGCCATGATCGTGCCACTGCACTCCAGCCTGGGTGACAGAGTGAGACTCCACCTAAAAAACAACCACAACAAAGTCTGGCCCTGGAGGACATGATGAAGAAGGAAAATCTCTCTCCTTTGTCTTTTTAACATTCCATTCTGTACCCTTTTCTCATTCCATCCTAACCCCCGACTTCCTCTCCTCAATTTCTAGGTGTTCTTAAGAGTAGTAAGAAAGTCTCTTATCAAATAACCCACACCACTGTATGCATAATTTAACATCACTCTGCATTTATATTAATAAAAAGAAAGTGTCAGAGAATGACAAAGCTTGTGTGTAGGCAAAGAAATGTACCCCAGTGGCATTTCCAGCACTGTTGGACTGCCTGGTGAGAGAAATTTGACAATCCATGTTTGTTTGTTTGTTTTTAATAGTTTATTTATTTATTTATTTTTTATTATAAACATGTGGGGTACAATTCAGGGTTAGGTATACAAACGTTGACTATGCAGGTACCCTTGTTGATGAGGTATGCCCCTCCCTCCCCTAGCAGTTTCCCTCAACTGCCAATCCCACCCCCACTCCCCTGACAGTTTCCCACTACTGCCAATCCCTTTCTTATAGTATTATAATTGCTCAAGGTCCACTTATGAGTGAAAACATATAGTACTCTGTTCTTTATTTCTGTGATAGATCTCTGAGTACGATCGACTCTAAATCCATCCAAGTTGCTGCAAAGTCCATATGTTTGTCCTGCTTTATGACTGCATAATATTTCATTGTGTATATGTACCACATTTTTTTTATCCAGTCCAACTTCAATGGGCAACATGGCTGGTTCCATGTTTTTGCTATTGTGAATAGAGCTGCAACAAACATATATGTGCAGGTATCTTTTTTGTAGAATGATTTGAGTTCCTCCAGGTATATTCCCAATAGGTCATATGAAGGTAGATTTCTAGTTTTTTCAGAGACGATCCATGTTTCAAAGACATTGGGCACCCAGCCTCGCTTAGTGCAAATACAGCCTATTTGGTGTATTTCCCTCTTTAACCTGTTTTCCTTCTCAGAGGGCAGCAAGAAGCTTTCCCTCCCCCCACATGGTCTATCAGTCTCTGTTCTCTGCCCTGGGCTTAAAAGGCTGGATGGGTCTCACCTCACCCAAATATGGAGTGACTCTCGCTAAAGAAAAATGAACTGTATCCATTTTCCTCAATCCCCACTTCACTTCAGTCTCTATTGCGGCATCCGATCTAAGAGCCACGTGCCTCATCAAGCATTGTCCACAACAAAGCTTACACTCAGCTGTAGCTACATGCAATTAAAAGCAGTGGAGTATGGCTTTCTAAGAGGGTTCCAGAAGATTGTTTTGATTATGGAAGCATTAAAAGAAAAAAGCTCAAGACAAATTTAACAGAGTTTAATTGAGCAAAGAAAAATAGGAGAATCGGGCAGCCTTCTGAAGTTGAGTGGGCTCAGAGACTCCAGGGCAGCCACGTGGTTGAAGAAGATTTATGGACAAAGGAACTGGCATCCAGAAAATGGAGCTGGATTGGTTACAGCTCAGCCTTTGCCTTATTTGAACCTGCTTTGAACAGTTGGTAACTTGTGATTGGCCAAAACTCTGTGATTGGCACAAGAGTAGCTGAGTCTGTCTACATATACAGTTAAGTTACAGCAATAGTCTTTCTGGTGACCAGGAATGTGCCATGCAAACCACAGGGTCTGGGGCCCACTGTCTGGAGCTCAAATGCCTAAAAGGCAACCAGGGGCATCAGAGGTCTCCTAAGTGTCACATGCAAGAAAAAGGAGTACATAGTTCCTCCTCCGCTGTGCCAAGATGTGGTACTCTGCAAACCCCAACAGCAAAGATATAAAGATATCTGAAGAACAAAGTTCACAGTCATATCTATTTTTAAAAAGATCCTTTCAATTTTGAAAAATACTGTATTTTCTGATCATTTTTACTTTCCATTTGTTTTCATTGACACTAAATATTTTATTTTTAATAAAGATAAATAATAATAAATTTATTTTTAACAGTGAAGATTTCATGTTAGTTACAATTCCATTCCTTCTTATATTTCCAAAATTTACCTTTGATACATTTTTCATACTGTCTTTTTAATTATTATGTGTTTGAGACATAATTCCAAAGCCATTAGATTCTTTTTATTCAATATAGCTCTTCCACAACTATTTATATTCACAAGACAATAAAAGTTTCTAAACCACTATCTATTTTTAGATCATCATTGAGTTATAATCTCTTTTCACTTGCATAGTTTCTATAAGTAAACTTGAAGCTTTATTTCCTTAGAAAATATGTCATAAAATAATCTTAACTATTAAGAATCCATCTATTTTATTAATATTCAAAATTTAACGTGTTGCAACCCAGCAGTTTGTATTAACCTACCTTGTTAACTCAGCAACAGTTGATTATTCTACAAGGTGATATAGACTAAGAATTCTTCTTTCCTCAATAATTTTAATAGTTCATCTTAATAAAGAAATCAAGTATAGTAAACGTCCTCCTCTTGCCCTTATTTGTACTTAATTACCTGAAATCTGTTAAACATTCTCCTCTTATGCCTTATAGCTCTAACACAGGATCTAATCTATCAGTGAACTATACTTAAATTTGAATTCATTTTTTTTAAACTTTACTTTTTTGATATTTAGCACATGGGAATTAGGATGCATTGTTTTAACTACTTCAGTCTTAAATATATCTTTCTGCTCTTAAGTATTGCCAATTTCAATTCTTCTCAATATTCAGTGCTTTTAAATGACTTAGTGAGCTTATCACATTACCATCAATTAGCAATTACTCAATTAAAAATGAAGAACCATGGTGCAGCAAGTCTGTATAATTCATTTTATATAGCATAGATTGTAGAAGAGCCGGGATTTCAACCCATATGTCTGATTAAAACCACCCTGAAAGAACTTAACAGTATTCCTGGAAAAGATAAATACACTCACATACACAGAAAGAAAAAGAAACAAATATTTAAATCACTTTTTTAAACAAGTAGTACACACAAAATGTGTCCTCAATTGGAGTGAATGGTGGAGGTTAGCTTATAAAAACTCCCTCACCTCCTCCATGGTTAAGAACCACTGCTCGAGGAGGAGAGAGATGAGTCAAAGGTCAGTAGTAGTATAGCCTCGTGAATCTGAATATGATCAAGTGACAGGTAAGCTATAGAGATTGGAGGTGGGAGCACTGTAAGTGGAGGACCCCTTGGGCAAACATCAGTGCTGCAGAAAGAGGGTTCTTATCTGCCACCAGCCACGTCACCGTGTTTCCCATAGTACAGCTAAGATAGTTTCTATCACCCTCCCACTACACCCTATCACTTTCCTAAGTTTCCTCTTCTTCGAAACCTATGAGTCACATCCCCAAAACACCTTTATCAAGAACTGAAAGGGAAAATTATGACAAACAAATATGAAAGCAAAAAAAGTTGAACATACAAGATAACAGATATGAAACTTAGATAGCTAAACTCTAGTCACAAATTTCTTCATCAAGAAAATGTTCTGAAGAACATTCTTCTGTTCTGTTCCTCTTTTTATCTGCAAGGATACTGCTACCTGAAATCACTTCAGTGTGGTCCTCTTAAAAAGAATCTCAGTCCTTTCCAGAATCCAGTTGTTAATCTTTCAATCATGTCCCACATTCCCTTCCAGCAACCAGATAATTTTATCCTACCCCAAAATAAATGTTCTGAATCAGTTAAAAAGGGTGTGTTTTCTGTGATCTCTGGCCTCCTTAGATGAGAAAAGTCCTTTACTAATCTGGGTCTAAAAAGTCTTGGGGACTCTGACATTCTGGAGGACCTAGGATCATTTTGGGTACATTCTCTCACCTGTTGGGAGTGCTTGGTTCAGCCTTCGGTGAGGCTTGGTTTCTTCACCTTGGATTCCCCCAAGTGAAGCACCCAAGCAAAGACTTCATACTATGGTGTATCATGAAGTGACAAGTTTCATGTTGGCCTGGCTAGGTCCCAACTTCCTACCCTCTTTTGCCCACTCAAATCTGTAGCTAAAGCTGTTTCTTGCCAAACATTCTATGCTTCTTACTCATAGCTATGGATTCACCCTCTGTGAAAACAAATGCACACATCTTTCCATGTAATTTTAGTAAGTTCACAGGTTCTTTGAATTCCATCCATGAACTTCCTAGAGACCCACAGACCACAGATAACTAAACAGCTACAAATCCCATGTCATTGACCTATCCTCTCAACTATTCTCTCCTATAATACACTGCTAGCAAAAGTTAAAACTCTTAGCCAGGTGCAGTGGCTCACACCTATAATCCCAGCACTTTGGGAGTTGGAGGCGAGAGGATTGTCTGAGTCTATGGGTTTGAGACCAGCCTGGGCAGCATGGCAAGACCTCGTCTCTACAATAAATCAAAAAAACTAGCCGGGCGTGATGGTGCGTGCCTGTAGTTCCAGCTACTTGGGCGACTGAGGCAGAAGAATTGCCTGAGCCCAGGAGGTCGAGGCTGCAGTGACTGTGAGCGTGCCACTGCACTCCAGCCTGGGCAAGAGAGTGAGACTCCGAATCAAAAACAGAAAGTTTAAAGTTTTATATCTGCACAGTTTTCAAAGCATTTAGCCACACAACAGTCAAAAGGAAAAGGATCATTTTCTCTCTGAGGAAATAGTTTACAGAAGCAAAGACTTGGAGAAAGAACGGGAACACTGTGTTTGAAAGAAAGTAAACTAGAGCTAGGAGTTACAAAGCATAAGTCTGGACAAGAGGGGCAGCCCTATATGTGGAGGGTCTTGATGCAAAACTGAGAATCCCAAACTATCCTTTAAATAGCTACAGATTTTTACATAGGAAGACTTTTGAGGAAAGCAACGGCTAAGAAAAATGGACATGGCTTTGAGGAGGTGGGCTTCAAGGATGTGGGTCTGGAAATAGAGAAGTCCACAGTGAGAGGCAAGGTCTAATGTAAAAACATGACGGGGTGGGGGCCCAAGCAAGGATGAAAAGAACTTCTCCCACTGCATGAAAAAACAAAAGAATCAATAGGACTTGGTAACAGATTGAAATTGGCGATCAGGGCTCAGAGGGAGGTAGAAACAGGAGAAAAGATAATGAAAAAATTGGGGGTCCGGTAGATTTGGAAGATATTGCTTAAGAATAAAACAACACAATTAGTTGGATTTGCAATTGGAATGAGTTCATTTAGAGATGAGGATAAATTTCCAGGGCATTGATAACATCTCTTTCTCTGAATATGTTTAGATAAAGCCTAGGTACTTAGACAAGTTTCTAACACCTAAGAGATTAATTGAATAAGCTCTTGGGACAATTTCCATCTTTCATTCATAAACTTATGAGTCTAAAGCCATGTTTACATGCTGCCCCAAGCTGTAGACAAAAAGTGAAGAAATTAGCCCATCTGGATATTATAGTGCATAACTAAGTTATATTTGCTAACAAGTAGGCAAGGCATTCTGGATTTTTCCTTCTTCAGATGTCTTGTTATTTCACAGATACACCCCAGATGAAGCAATATCCTACTTAGAGTGACAGCTTGGGCAGGCAGAATTTATATTTTTATGTATTCCAAAATGCACACAATTTTGACACTCTATGAGAACTCATTATTGTTGATAATAAATATGATGAAGATGATTACAAAGAATAATATATAACATTTATGGTTCTGTACAAAGAGCATTATACACAGTATCTACTCTAATCCTTACAATAACTTTATGATGTAAGTACTATTATTATTATTATTATTGCCATTTTAATAATTAGGAACTTGAGTCATAGAGAATATTAAGTAATTTGACCAAGGTTATGTAGCTAGTAGATAATAGAGTAAATCCAGATGTGTCTAACTCCAAAACTTTCCTATTAGTTTGTGAATTTTTGAGGGTCTAAACCAGTGCTCCTTCTAAAACTGTATATTACTGTAGTAATTCTTCAATAAATGTTTATTAGATAGGATGGATGGATGGTTGCATAGGGATGTTTGATAAATTAAAATAACCAGTGAGCAATACATTTCTGCTAAGATCCAGGCTCCCAAACAAAAGCGTTTGTAGAGCCTTCCTGTTTGTGCACCTGGCACCCAGCTGAAGTACCTCTTCTGGCAACAAGCTTAAAGACAGGAGATGAATGAGTTTCTCACCTGTGTCAAATTGTCTGCCAGCCACTTCCTTGATGGCTGTTTACCTGTCATCTCCAGCAAATGCTGTGTTTAGATAGGTCCCTGGCTCCCTGACTCTCACTTTCAGGTGTTGAGGTCACCACATGTGGCAGCAATGCTTTATGCAGCAGATTGTACCAAAGAAAAGTCTAAAAACCACAGAGATTCAGCAGGATCCACACAGACCTGTAGAAATCACATAATTATTTTTATTTTTATTTTTTATTTTTTGAGTTGGAGTCTCACTCTGTCGCCCAGACTGGAGTGCAGTGGCCGCTCCTGACCACCGCAGCCTCAACCTGCTGGGCTCTGGCGATCCTTCCACCTCAGCCTTCCAAGTAGCTGGAACTACAGGCGCACGCTACCACACCCAGCTAATTTTTTATTTATTGTAGAGATGAGGTCTTGCTTGCCCAGGCGGGTCTCGAACCCGTGGACTCAGGCAATTCACTCACCTCAGCCTCCCAAAGGCGCGGGATTACAGGCTGAGTCACCGAGCCCAGCTCCAAGCCTCATTCTTTATGGGTGCCCTAGAGACTGACCTCCTTTGTGATGGGTGTCCTAGTTGCAAGGAAAAATATCACAGAGGAAGACAACTCTCTGTGGCTCTCATCACAGAGGCGGTGTAGTCATTAGGCACCTATCACAGAGGAGGGCTTTTTACCAGGACAGCTATTAAAGAAGAAGACCATATACTGGGTCACACATCACAGATGAGAGCCAGTTACTAGGATACTTACCACAGAGAAGAGCCAGTTACTGGTAAAACCATTCCATAGGGTGACCAGTCATGGTGGGACACATCACAGAGGAGGGCCAGTCACCATAGCAGATGAGGTGCAGTAACTGGTATATCCATCACAGAGGTGGCCCTGTCTCTGAGGCATTCATCACAAAGGAGGCCAGTCATTGGGCCACATTTAATAAGGAAACCCAATCACTTGGACACTCAACACAGAGGAGGGATAGTCACTGGAACACTTAAAGCAGAGGAAGATTTGTCACTTGTCAATAACTATGGAGGAGGTTCAGTCATGGGACAATAATCACAGAAGAGACTTAACCACTGGGCAGCTAATCCTTAATTAGGCATAATCACTGTAGTTCAAAACTGGAAGACAGATATTTACTGGGGCACACTTTATGTAGTAGAACTAGTCACTGGTGAAATGATCGCAGAAGAAAGCTAGTCATTGGGGCAGCCATCACAAAAGCTGATCAGTTACTGGGACATTTATCACAAAGGAGGGTTGGTCTCTGTTATACCGCATTGAACACAGAAAAGGGCCAGTCAAAATTTCTTGCATCACAGAGGTGGGCTAGTCAGTGGGGTATCAGCAATAGAGAAAGGCCAGTCTTTCGGCACACACATCACAGAGGACAGCCACTCAATGGGGCACCCATCACACAGAAGGGCAATTTACAGGTACACCAATCTCAAAGGAGGACTTGTATTGGGGGAAAACTAAGGAAAGCTAGTCACTGGGACACCCATCACAGAGGAAGTGTAGTCACTGGGAAACGCATAACAGGAGAGACAGTCATCGGAGCAACCATTACATATACAGGTGTTGGGGACCAGCTTTGGAGGCTCGCCTGATTGACAAAGTCCAGGCGTGCTGAGGACCGTCCCCCACTCGACCACAAACTGAGTCCGGGCAGCTGAGGCCCTTCTGTCTTCTGTCTTCGCTGTTGATATGGCTGAAGAATTCTGTGCAGTCGAGCATGAAGGGAACAACACGTTTATGTGAAGTACTCACAGCTAACCTGGGAATGTCATGGTTCAATTTTCCATTTCCCACCATGACCAAGTAGGCGTCATCCCTGGGACACAAGGCTGGTTCAACATTCGTAAAACCATAAATGTAATTAAATACATCAACAGATGTAAAAACAAAAACCACATGATTATATCATTAGATGCAGAAAAAGCTTTTGATAAAATCCAACACCCCTTCT
>CAUYQG010014315.1:0-44348 GCA_963574415.1 Tarsius wallacei | reverse complement strand
GTATAAAAGATGCGTGATAACTTGACTCTGGGCTTTTGTTCGTCACTGAAACCGCTGTCGGTTTCAAACGCGAGCCCAGGTTCGAACCTGAATAAAGACCCTCGTGTTTTTGCATCGGGCTGGCTCCTTGGTGGTGATTTCTCTGGATTATTGAGTACAACAAGATGTGTTCACTATGACCCTCCAGAAATTTCTGAATTCTAGTCCAAGTTTTCCCACTTCAGCACTGGTTCCTGTGGTGATTTCTGCTCTGGTGAAGCTGCGATTCTTTGTGAAAGGGTGAAATGCCAAAATGAAACAACTTAATGAAACAATCTTAACTAAAGTGCAGCCATTTTAACACTGCTTAGCTCTGTCATGCTTTCTTGGCAAATTGCAGGGCTTGCCCTCTCATCAAGGTCAGAACCGGTTCCTCTGAGGTAGCTATTGATAATTGTTTTAATTACTCCAATTAAATACTCCAAGTATTTGCCACTAGCCATATGAAAACAAGTTAACCTAATCAGCCCTTCTTGCCCTTCATGACACAAACAGACCCCATTACCATGGCAACAGTCCCAACCCTCTGCCTGCTGTCCGGCATCAGTACCTATGCTTACCTTTGTGATGTCAGTCCCTGTGCTTACTTTTGTGATGATGTGAAACAGACCACCACCCAATCACGACCTGCCCCCATCAAAGGAAAGGTTTAAAAGTGTTCAGCCTTAAGCAGCTGCCATGCGTTTGTTAAGCCCTGGCCCAGCCATGCGCCTCTTGGAGCTCTGGCCAGGCCATATTTTCCTAAGCTATGGCCCCGCCCCCTACCTTCAGGAAGTGAACCTTTTCTCTCTGTCTCCCTCTCTCTGTCTAATTTACTTTCTAAATAAACTATATTTTCTAATCTAGCTTCTGTGCAATTCTTTGCATCTTTCACTTGGCACCGGATTGCATGCACCCCTATCAGGCCTAACCTAACATTTTAGGGAACCAAGTGGGCTTTTTAGCCTAACATTTATCTTTTTTCAGGTAACTTTAATGAGCTTGTATCAAACTTACTTCTAAAAAAAGGATATTGACAGTCGAGAACTCCCTGTTAAGATGAAGCTTTCAAAAATTGAGGACAACTTCAGAGTCCATGAAGAAGGACATTAAGTAAATAAATGTCATGGTCACACTGAAGAAAATTATTCTAAAAATGCCTGAAAATAATTTTTTAACTAATGAAAAATTTAAACATAGAGAAAGGTAGAGAAAATTGTATAAAAATATGCTTATCAACTAGATTTATTAATTTTCCCATATTTACTTTATCTGTTTTTAGTAAAGTACCATGATATAAATTACATACATCATGTATGTACTCCTTAATATTTCATTATACAATTTTGAAACAAATTTCCACATAACCACAATACCATTATAATGTCTAACACGATTAAAAGTTCCTAATACCATCTAACACTAAAACCATGGTCTAAAGTTTCATCAGTTGTCCCCAAAATTTTTTTTCTTAGTTATTTTTAAAAATAGGATGCAAACAAGGACAACTTGTTGTGTTTGGCTGTTAAGACTCTTGGGTATTTTTTAGTCTTCCTCATTATCTTTTGTTGTTTTTTTGTGTGTCTTCGACTTTTTGAAGAGACTTGCTGTTGTGGACTGTATTGTGTCCTTCCAAAATTCATCTGTGGAAGTCCTAATCCCCAGTTGAACATATTTGGAGATAAGGCTTTTACAGAGGTACTAAGGTTAAGGGAGGTCATAAGGGTGGGACCTTAGTCTGATAGGACTGGGATTCTTAAAAGAGCAAGAGACACCAGACCTAGTTTCTACCCTGATCCCATTGCACACACCGAGGAAATGTTATGTGAAAACATACCAAGAAGGTGCCCGTATGCAAGCCAGAAAAAGATGCCTCACCAGAAAGCAATCCTGATGGAGCCTTAGTTTTGGACTTCTAACCTCCAGATCTGTAAGAAGATAAATTTCTATAGTGTAAGCCACCCAGTCTGTGGTATCTTTTCATAGCAGCCTGAACTAACTAATATAATTTTGTTCTATAAAATGTTCTACCTTATAGATTTATCAGATTGCTTCTTGATGTTAACTTCCCATATATTAGAAATTAGATCTAACCTTTCTTAGATTTGGTTAAACATATATAGCAAATTCTCATGAGTGACGCTGTAAATTTCATGTTGCATTCTATTCAATGTATGAAATACCTGGTGATTTAATGATGCTAAATCACTTATTTAAGGTTGTATGAGCAGATCTCTCCATTGTAAACACACGGTTTTTAACTTTTGGTTGAATTATTTCATTTTCAGAGTTCAAGATTGCTCTAAATGTTTGCATTAATGGGCTGAGAAAAATCAGGACAACTTGCAGAGTACCCTGAAACAAATTGTCATGTAGGAGACACAGCTAGATATTCAGGTTCAAAAATTTATGCTATAAGAAGGATATCAAATTTTAAAATTAATATGTATTTCTCTTTTACCTTTCTGATGATATATTTATAAGTTAGAATGCTCTTGGATGTGTCACAAAAAACTTGATATAAGTTCATTTAAATAATAAGAAGCTGAATAGGTGGCTCACACCTGTAATCCCAGGACTTTGGAAGGCTGAGGCAGGAGGATTGCTTGAACCCAGGAGTTTGAGACCAGAGTAGACAACATAGTGAGACCTTGTCTCTACAAAAAATTAAACAAACAAACTAGCTGGGCATGATAGCTCATGCCGGTAGTCCCAGCTACTTGGAAGACTGAGGTGGAAGGATCACCTGAGCCTAGGAGGTCAAGGCTTCAATGAGCCATAATTGTGCCACGGCACTCCAGCCTGGGAGTACAGTGAGACCCTAACTCAATAAATAAATAGATTAATTAATTAATTCACTTAAATAATAAGAGAAATATATTCTCTCACAGAAAATTCCAGAAGTAGGGCAGGATCCAAGGTTAGTATAACCTGCTGAGGTCACCAGATGACCAATGTCACATGCATCTTCATCCAGGATGGCGGGAAGAAGCAATCCTAGGGGAGACACGATGCTTTAGTCTAGAATCAGATTTTTAAAAACTTTTTTATTTTAAAGATGTGGGCTACAATTCAGAGTTAGGTATACAAATGTTCATTATGCAGGTACCCTTGTTGATAAAGTGTGCCCCCTCCCCTGGCAGATTCCCACTACTACCAATTCCGCCCCACCCTGGCAGTTTCTCACTGCTACCAATCCTTTTCTTATAGTATTATGATAATTGTTCAAGGTCTGCTTATGAGTGAGAACACAGCACTAAGTTGGGTTGTTGTGAAAGATTGGATGGCCCATGAAACCTACAATTTTTTACTATCTGGTTTTCCAGAGAAAATATTTGCTGACTCTTGCTCAAGCCCAGGAGTTTTTACACTTTTAAAATTGTGTCTTAAGGTAATAAGTATATTTTACATCCTTGCCAGCATACATGAGCACACACAAACAAGAATGGATTTGGGAAGATGTTGCATGCATTAGCTTTTAATCAACACACTTTTTTTTTTCTCTGTTTAATTCTATTTTCTTTCCACTTTTAAAATCTGCTGCCAGCCCTTAACTGCTTAACAGTATTTCAGCCTCATCTCAGGGCTATGAAAGCAACATTTTCTGCAAATATCAATATCATTCATCTGTTTGGAATATTTTAAATAGAATAGAAATGTTATGATCATTGCTAATATTAGCATAAAAGCAACTAAAAAAGTAAGTCAGACACTTGACATACTACCATAGGAGAAATTATTAGAAGATGTAATCTGTGAGAACATTAGGATGCTACTAACTAATGACCTAAGATTGTTTACAAGGCTTCCTCAATAGCCTAATTAATTTCAAATAGGTATCTTACATTCTTGAGAATTTGGCTCAACTCCATTTGTTATTGTTAAGTTTTTCATTCTTGATTGAGTGAGAGCTTGAGTATGATACATAAAGATACAAATGCAAAATCAGATACAAATTTGAGTCACTGTTAAATTCTTTACTTTTTTCATTTGTTCTTTCATTCATTCGTGTATAGAACCTCTATTTATTGAGACCATTCTTTCTTCTAAATACTGTGTGCCCTGTGTTAAACACTCACAATATGGTAATTCTTTCCCGAATGCAATATCTTTACTGATCAATGTACAAGACAGAAATTAACCAAATCATCACGTAAAACTGCATTTGTGATAAAAGCTAAGAAGTTGAGATACATGTGCTGTGAAGCATATAATAGGACAATTTGACCAAGTCAGGGAAGTCAATTGAAACATCCTTGAGGAAAAAATGATTGAGCTGGTATCAGAAGGAATTCACGAGCAGCAGAGGGCAGGGATGAGGGAATGCTCCCAGTTTGACATTATATTCTCAGAAATATACTCTGACTTTATCCTTAAACATTGCTATTGTTCCATTTCTTCAATTTTATGTCTAGTTGTATTTTAAATTAGTTACTTATATTTGTACCTATTGCCTTTTGTCCACGAAATGGAAAGAACATAGCTTAAAAACTTTATTACATGTCTATTTAAATATTTCTATATAAGATACATCCACATTTGTGAAAATTGTTCCTTTTCATTTGGATTAAATACTAGGCAGTTTCCTTAAATAGTTTTATAGATCATCATGAAGACATGACCTTGGTTTTCAATCAGCCTATATTTACTATTTGGAAATGCTTCCTTGTGAAGCCAATAGGTTCAGAGTCACTGATCATGGATTTATGGTTGCATTTATTATAACAGGCTTGGACTCTAGAATGATAGCAAGGTAAATCCAGTGCAAGAATAGGTTTTCTTGTGGAGAACTAAAACTTTATATGTTTTTTATCTATAGAGGTTTCATTTGGAAAAACAATTGAAAAACAAATTACAACTTTTATGTTTATGCCTGCTTAAAAGCTACTTATCAGCTTGATTTCTGTTCCCTAATATATTGACATATATACTTTTCTCCTTTTTCTGTTAACACAAGGAATGAGCCAACAAATAAATTTATACTGTTAGTTTTTGTAACCATACTCTCATGAGAGAAATATGGGATAAGCTAGAAAACTGTATAGTGTTTTGCTGGAGACATATCGCAGAATTTTGTTGTAGGAAAAATATAGCAGGTGCTAATTCGCTGCACAAAGCCATAGCCGGACTCATGCTACAATTGACTATACAGGTAGTAGAATAAAATTCTAGATAAAAACAGGTGTAGGCCGGGCTTGGTGGCTCAGTCTGTAATCCCAGCATGTTGGGAGACTGAGACGAGTGGATTGCCCGAGACCGTGGGTTCGAGACCAGCCTCGGCAACTTGACGAGACATCATCTCTACAATAAATTATAGCTGGGCATGGTAGCACGCGCCTGTAGCTTCGGCTACTTGGAAGTCTGAGTTGGAAGGATCGCCAGAACCCAGCAGGTCGACGCTGGTGTAGCCGTGAGTGTGCCACTGCACTCCAGCCTGGGAGACAGAGTGAGACTCCAACTCAAAAAACAAAAAAAACACACAAAAAACCAAATGTAACAATGAGTACCAGTAAGACTACATTCTGAATTTTTCTTTTCTAAATGGGGTGATGAAATTCTCACATTTTATTCAAAGGTAAATAGATTAACGAATTTGCGAAAAAAACGGGTATCAAAAAGGAGGGTTATTAATATCCATTTACAGAGGAGGGAGGTTCAGTACTTTTAAAAATATATATCTTTTTGTTTGCCAGTGACCTATTCTTCAAAGGAAATGCAGGGAACTGTAGTTAAACAAATGCAACTTCTAAATGGCTAAACGGGATTACAACAAATTTAGTGACCTAGAAATGTGTTTTCCCTTGGGACCATTGCACTAGAGTGTTACCTCCCTCAGATATGTGAGTGTTCAGGAAGGTTTCCTTACATAGGTCAAGACTGGTCTTTGCTGCTGAAAAGAACCAACCACACAGGAAAACATTGCAGCCTTTTTAATTTCTGGGCT
Organism: Tarsius wallacei; assembly: GCA_963574415.1. Lineage (NCBI taxonomy): Eukaryota > Metazoa > Chordata > Mammalia > Primates > Tarsiidae > Tarsius > Tarsius wallacei. Next base: position 38,386 of record CAUYQG010014315.1, on the reverse strand, counting down.
ACAAAGCTCAGACTGTCATGAAAGCCTATAACCAGCAGATAGCGCTCAGGTTCCGTCTCAAAAAGAAGTGAGCGGCATGCTCTGCTCATTACCATTCATTTTAAGGAGTGAAAAACAGAGAGAAATATTTGTTAGCACAAACCTCTAAATTTGTGAGAGACAAAATTATGTTTCTAGCTCATTCAAAGACTCGTTGGCGATCTCTGAATTTCGCAAGTTAACTCACAGGAAGATGAAAAAATAACCCCTACGTTTATTGGTTAACTAGGTTCACCCTTTGCTTTGTGTCAGTTCACTGGTGCTTTATGTGGGAGCATGGAAAAGGGAACTGATATTTCCATGCGTTTTGAAGGAAGAATAAAATGGCTGGTTCTCTGCATTGCTTGTTCACAGATTTTGTAAGCCGGGGAAATGGATACTATGGTTGTTTGTAAAAACCGGATCCAAACAAAGGAAGAGCGCAAGGATGCTTTCCTCTAAAATTGACACGTGTACCACACTCTAGAAAAAGAGGAGGCTGCAGAGGAAGGTTTTAGCTTAGCATTTCAATTCTAAAATGGATGGTCCTATTTAATTTTCCACACACAATATGTTTCCTGGCTGAAGAATAGATTGATATTACTAATCTCATTTATGGAGCATCCTTAAAAAGCCAAAGCAACAAGGATATTTTTAAAGCAGATTGTAGTCCTTGCTGCCAGTATCGACAATTCTCTGCCCACACGGAAAGCCATTATGTTGGTAATCTCACGCTATTGCTTTAGTAGGCGTCTGCGTCATTCTTAGCTCCATGTGAGATACAGACAGGAATAATGGATGAAGTGATAGAAAGAGTGCCATGAGGAATTAATATTCCAGAGGTCCTGAAACTAATAATAATGAAAGGAGACTTTTCTGTGGCCACTGGGTTCCTGGAGTTGTGTTACGAAATGCGATTCTGGGGTCATCTGCTGGATGGTAGCCCTGAGAAAGATTAGAGGGGAGAGTTCCTTCAATTGCAGGAGAAAATGAACAAGGACAAGCAAGATATGCATTTGCTTGTATGATAATGAAATGGAGCCATGCACAACGTATAGACTAGATTTCTGTATAGAGAAACGTGAGGTTTTCTGTTTCTCACGCATTGCGCTGTGCAAAATGTCCACACTGGCGTCAGCTTTACCGTTTGTTTTTGATTGGCATTTTGTTGTAGAAAGAGTGCACATATTAGAGGTATATTAAACTGCTTCTTCCAATATATGTGGACTAGGCAGCAGAGATGGCTTTTCTATTCTTTACAATCCTTGGAGGTGTTATTGTGGAAAACAGAACCAAAGTAGACATGGTGGGCAAATGTAAATCTTGATGATCTCTTATTCCTACTTGTTATTTTATCTATTTTCAAGCTCTCAATGAATGTCACTTCTATATTAGGCCGAATACATGACCCTGAGGATAACAGCGTGGAAAAATGGCAGTTCCTTCTCACAAAGATGCAGACACGAATACGACTGTACTAGTAATAGTGCAATATGGATGAAATGACAGCAGAAATTGAACAATGGTTCTTAGTTGAGTTGTAGTTATTATTTTAAAGGATTTGAATTAAGGATTAGCCAGCTAACTAAATTATGTAAAAATCATTTCCTCTACAGAGAAGGAATAAACCAGGACAAGTGTAAGGTTAGGAATAAAGAGGAAGAGTGTGTGTCCTTTGTCTGACAGATGATGCCCTTCTGGCCAGCGGTGGGATGGGGAAGGAACCAGAATAGAGAATTGTGCAGAGAAGCTGACCAATGTCCTGTTACTCTTCTATTGTGTCTTTATGGTATGTTTTTGAAGTTCAGTTTGACTAATTATGTCTTTCCAGAAAGCAAATATTTTCACATACAAACACTAAAATGTATTAAGAGAGATATAAATACTTAAAACATTGGTTAGTTTAGGCAACCCATTTTCCTTTTTTCCATTCAAACAGATATTTGAGAAGTCACTATATTTCTCAACTGATTCTCACTACCCATATCTTAAACTCATACATATTTTAATGATATGTAAATCTGAAAAAAGTATTATATGTAATATTTGTGGTCTTTAAAAATAATAAGCAACCATATGCTATATTTTTTATACTTATTAATATATATAGCCCTTAATTTTTCAAAAATGGAGTAGATACCATAATGTGAACATTAAAACAAACACACATATGTGTGCGTGTGCATTTATTGAGGGAGTGTTTAGTTCATGAGCTGGTTTTAAATTTTCTCCATAATTTTGATAGGTCATTTGTATTTGCTATTGTGTAAAACACTTTTCAATATCCCTCATTGGTAAAGCACTTGGAGATCATTGGTTAAAAAGTGCAATTGACTTTGAGTGCAAGCTTCAGAGCCTTAAAATTGAGAGTCATCATAAATTTTATCTTCACTGATATAACTGCAGTGATCATTTTTATACAGAGAGGTGACTCTTTCATTTTGTAAACATTTTAAGCTAGGTGATTCAGTAATGAATCTTAGATCAGTAGAAAAATTGGTTGCAATAATAACCTATATATCAGTCACTATTTTAATGCTCGTATAGCTTTCTCTGCTTGCTCTAGAATAAGAAAACACTAATATTTTGAAATAATTCTTTATGTGTCATCTTCTGTATTTATGGTAATACAGATACAGGAGATAAAAACATACAGGTTTATTTTGAAAAAAGGCATTTACTTGGTAGATCTTTTCTGATAACACAGATTTCTATTAACTTTTTAAAGTTAAACAGGTATTCTAGGATGATACTGAATTTATCAATCACATAAAGGGGAGCTTTGTAGTTGCTGGAAATGTTGTTTTATCGCCTATCAGCCAAAAAGAAAAGAAGTCTTAAAGGATAAAGGTAGAAGTAAATTGAACTTTCCTCGGTATCAACTTAACTTTTTCAATCAGAGTAAGTTCTCTGAGCAGGTGAAGAAAAGACATGAAAAGAATTGGAAGCTGTGGTGAGAGCACTAATGAAGAATACTTCATAAATGACTAACAAATGGTAAATGAAGATTGGGAGAGTTTCGGGTAGGAGCTGCTAACAGGCTGTGAGGCAGCGTTTGACCTCTTTTAATGGAAGTTTTCAGAGAGGACGGGAGGTGATGAAGGGCCATTCAACTGCATGTCAGTGGCTCCTGAGTAGTAGTCCAGGTGGGCTACTAAGATCCTGTTGAAGGGTAATGTAGAAAGTGCATCAATCAGCAGGGCAGAAGTCAACTCCCTGACCAGTCATTTTCTGCAGCAGTTCGGAATCGACGCAAAGTACAGAAAATCAGATCATTTATTTATCTTGTGTTTTTATTAAGATATAATAACTATTTCCTATATTTGTTTAGTGTGTTATGTTTTGGAGCCCATTGGCTACATTAATTTGATAAGAATATGAAAATAAAATCTGTTTTCATTTTTCATCTTAATACATATTTCTATGCTTGATGTGGTTTCAAAAATCACTTTCAATTCACCTGGGATGAGAGCACTAATAGGAGTCCTTCTTTTGCATATATAGTTTGTTCTTATGTTTAGGAAAAGTTGGAGAGGATAAAAACTATTTTGTATAAAAGATACACTAGAATTACATTTATATCACTGATTACACTTTCTCAATTATGCAGTTTGGGAAAAAAACACAAGCAATTAATCATGGTAGATTACACTCATTTTGTATTTGGCCAGCAGTAGTAAGTAGTTATTAAGAAGCCTGAGTTCCAGTTGTTTCTCTAAATAATACATTGTAATATCTTTTGCTTATGTGATTTCTGCAATACCCTTTAGTAAGTGTGATTATTTATACCTAGAAAATATTTTTAAATGGCTCTCATTCTTTTTTATGATTATACTTTTAAATAGGTTTTAAATATATTTATATTCTTAATATGTGTCATTACCAGTCCTGCCATTTGTCTTGTTTAATCTAAATATGCATAATTACAAACCATACCAATTACACCCACTATACATGCATTATTAACTAGGTAAAAATTTAGTAGTAAAAATTAGATTAAAATATTTAAGTAAAATAATTATCACTAGTCTAGGCAAAATAATAACAAATAAGAACTGGAAATTATTAGAATTTTTATTTTACAGGAAATTATTATATACAGATTATACAATTCAGTACTGGTAAGCTTTATGCCAGTAATTTAATTCTTCAAAAGTAACTTCCTTTAACAATGGGAAATATTAAAAATAACTTGAGATAGTAGCAAGACATATAACATTTATATTATCTACTTATCAGTATTTAAATGCTCCACTGACAACAAAAGATATAGCATGATGGTTTTTATAATAATTTAATATACTAATACCTTATTAGCCTCTGATTTAATTAAGTAGAAAATAAGAAATTAATCAATAATTAGCAAGGTCAGAGAGTATTTTAGATTAAAATGATTTGCAACAAATATATATTTTTTTTATTTTAGAAACTATGAACCACTGACGATATGGCTTGGAATAGCTGATTTCATAATGAAATGTTTCCATCCATGTCTATAACATTCCAAGCAACAACATTTAGCTGTGTATTTTTGCATTGACTGAACTTCATAAAGCTGTAGTCCTTCAGAGGGTGTCCTGATTTGTCTAGACTTCTTCATTGTTTGCTTGAGACTTAATAAGGTTGAGTTTAAGGTTTTTAAAACATAGGAGCTTATGGCCTTCACTTCATTAAACATCTCTCTAATATAGTTAATTGATTAAAAAACACAATTAGATGAGACGGATAACTCTTCTATAGCTAAAACTTGAAGTTATATTATCTGAATCTTGCACTTCTAGCCTTCACCAGTGGGAAATGTTCTTTGCATGGTTAATAGTTTAATTTAAATGTCCTTTGTGTGGCTGATAATTTAATTAGAATTCAGAAAAAAAAATAGGGTATCCTGTAGCAGACTCTTCATTGTAACTTTATACTTCTGTAAATTAATGAAGAGTTCTTCTGTAGAGCTCCTCGTTGTAACTTTATATTCTTATAGATCATTCCAGTCTTCTTCCTTTGTTTCTCTTTATCCTCTCAATCCAACAGCGAGAAACCTGCCTCTCACCTTCATCCATCTATTAACTTAATTTTCCAAATCCATTATACATGTAGAGTGATTCAAAGTTGTTAATCCATCCCACCGAAAACAACCTTATCAACCAGAATATAGTGCTTACATGCTCATACAGGACTTATAGTGTTTTTGCCATCAGTCATAGTCTCCACTCATTTTCAAAGTAACTTAGGATGGCACTTTTTCCGAAACCCTCTCCATAAGGTTTTTCCACAAATTTGTAATAATCTTCAAATTTTCCAAGGGACCAACAAGAAATATTCATTTGAACACATATGTTTTGCCAAATAATTCCTGAAAATGCTATTATCCATTATGTTACAAATTTTGCCTTTATAAAGATACATAAAATAATCACTTTCCTGAATTCAATAACAGCTTAAAAAATTCACTACCCAAAAGAATGTGTATGCTCTACTTTATCAAATAAAGTATCTTTAAATGTACTTTCTCAGAGTAACTCGTTTTCTCCTTTTACTTTTGTTTGTGAACCAAAGCTAAATTCAGATCTCAAGCACAGCAATTCTTTTATTTTATAGTGTCCAACAGTGGCTCTTTCTTGCTTTTTAGATTTATTTTGATTTCTCTTCTTTTTTAAAAAAAATCCTGTTTATAGCTTATTTATTTTGGGGATATTTCAGTAATTTTCATAAGTTAGAAGCTTAAAAAACATAGGTAAATAAATCTGAATTATTAGGTTCCCCAATTCTGAACATATTGAAGTCTTCATGTACCTATATACCTAAAATATATAATACATGAAATAATATCACTGAAAAATAAGTTTCTAAAATTATATATTGTGCATTCACTCTGTGTAAAGCATGCACCATGGGATATGTAAAACAATCCTCAGTTCCAAAAATTGAGCCAAAAAAAAAATTTAAATGAAAAAAAAACTTATTCTTCACGACTGTATATGTTGAAAACTAAAGAAATCATACAAATTGTAAAGAAAATGATATTTGAAATGGAGAAAAAGCAGTATTGATTGGGAGTATTCTGGAAGGTTTCATTGTGAAGATCAATTTGTTCATTTATTTTGCAAGCACTCATTAATCAACTTTGACACAACAGAGAGTATACTAAATATAAGAAATCCAAAGAAAATTAAGACGTTCATTTGTCCCTGACATTAACTTATATCTAGACAAGATTGCCTCATATCTGACATTAGTGGTTTAGTAAAAGTTTAGTAAAGCATAAAGGCCGGAAAAAGAACTTGAACAATTTTATGGACACCAGATTACACAAAAATGATTGAAGGACAGCAAGTTAGACCTATCTACCTAATGTCAAAAGTATCACAGTATAGAAAATGCGTAAGTCTAGGTTGAAATCTAGACTGAACATAGAAAAATCAAGGAGTTTGAATTTGAGCAAGATTTTAAGAAAGGGTAGGGTTAATAGACCCAGAGAAAGGTATCAGGATAATTACATAAGAATGACGGATATAAAGATACAGCTATTCAGGTAAAATGCACTGGTAAAATAAGTTGTATGCTCTGTCTAGAATGAAGAGTTTAAAAATATTTAGGACTAGAAAAATAAGTTGAAGCCAAAGTGGCGATAACCCTAAATGTCCGGATGAAAGTTGTTTAAAAAAACTAATTGTCTGTGATATATAGAACGATACTTAAAAGAGGCAGGGACACAAGTTAAAATTATTTTCATGAGCCTAGGCCCATAGTAGTAAATATGAAGATAAAAGGAGGAAAAGCTATGTGAGAGATCAATAGTTAATTGCATAAAATGTAATTCAGTAATTTGAGTCTAAGTAACTAGAATGATGAAATAAAAAATTAGAAGTGAAAACTTTGGTTAAAAATGACTTTCATTCATAAGGTTTAATGTTATATACTTATAATATCAATCTTAACATACAAAACAAGTGCTTTTTATTTACTTGTTTTTGCTAGTTCAGAGAATATGTGTTTTAACAATTTTTTTTATTTTTGATTCGGGTGATACTTGTACAGGTTTGTTCCATAGGGAACATTGTGTGATGGTGGGGCTGGCTTTGTGATATAGACTTAGGAATCACCTGCCTGGAGATGAAAGTTGATGCTGCGAGAAGGGAAAGTATAAACAGAGATAAGAACAGCTATACTTGGACTAGGCTTCAAAGAATCCCAACTTCTGGCAGGAAGAGCAGAAAGAATGAATCCCAAAGAAAGGGAATGAATCCTGAATTGTCTCTGTGTCTACTAGCACTGCACCACATCTCCATGACTGGGTAAACTAGTAGTGAACAGATGAAAATCAGAAAACGGAAGTAAAATTAAATAGCATGTTTGCTGTAAAATGTCTAGTTACTTTTTATTTTTCTTGACCTGGTATTTACATTGATACTCAGTTAATTCTAATACTCAAAATTTGTGGGGACTTTTTTTGTCTAAGGACACTAAATATGGATGAATGTAATTCAAGAGTTTTATAAGACATGTGGTTGCTTGCTCATTACAAGCTATCATAAATCTAAATAAAAATTATTGATTATCTTCCATTATTTAAGGCAGTTGTACCTTCTGTGAGCACCCACTAAATAGGTCTTGAATTCATTTTAAAGCCTTTTAACACCCAACTCACCAATGTTAGCCTGAGACTAGCCACCAGCTACACACACTGAATTTTCACCTGTTCCTGAAGGACACACTTAACTCCCCAGGTCTGCCTGTCTCCCTACCTTTGTGCTTTTCTCCTTTCTCTTTTCCCCTTTCTTTCTTCTTCCCACTCCCATTTTTGTATGACCTCAAGTCTCTTCTCCGATAACATTAATTCTTAGTAATATTTACCATCACTTTCAATCTGTCCCTTTGACTACCTGAATTTGAGTAGAGTCAGTCTAATAAATTTAAATACAATCATTCAGTGAACATGTATTCAGAACCTACATGTGACAGGCACTGTATTGTTACAGAATGGATTAGAGATGGTAACATCAGGATGGATTGTGTTTAGCTTTATATAGATACAAATATAAATATTTGTAAGTATATCTACATACATTTGTTAGCTATATACACATATATTCTCTTGCTCTGCCAGATGAGAGGGCCAAGAAACAAATATACTTCTGTAACAACAAGCATATCTTGGGTTTTGATCTTGGCTTCTAATACTATCCTTTACTAAAAAGAACCATGACTTCCTGGAGAAATGGCTGATTCTGGGGCAGGTAATATATAATATGATCCTGGAGCATCTTGTGGTGCTAGAAGTTAAGCAAGTGCTGAAATACATACATACACAAATGGCCACTTGCACGGTAATGAAGATATATCAAAGGGATGCAGGAGCCTTCTGAAAGTTTTTCCAGTGACCAAAGCTGGATCAAGTTGAGTAAGAAAATAAATAATGTAACATTGGATTGTGTCCCACAGTAAAAATAAATAGCTATAAGTTTATCTTGATATAAATAAGTACTTAAATAAATAAGTTAGTGGAGAATAGACAAACGTTTTCTTGCAGAAGAAATTCCAGATAATTTATGTAGATATTCTGCTTTCAAGGAGATGGAACATAGTTTTACATTCCTTACTTATGAGTCACACATACGTGTTTTCCTTCTAAAGAATACAGTATGGAAAAAAAGAGTAACATCATAGCAGAAAAATCTGACAAACACCATCTCATCCAGGGGATCAAGCTCCAAAACAATACAGTGATAAATCATGTTGATCATATGCAGCCTTAATATGATGTGATAACAATGGCACTTTGTGGTCTTTCTCTCTGCAAACCTGTAATCTCAGTCTAATAATGGAAAAACATCAGATAAATCCCAAGTGAGAAATGTTTTACAAGATAACTGACCAACACTTCTAAAAACTTCCAAAGTCATCCAAAACACAGAAAGTCTGAGAAACACACAACCAAGAAAAACCTAAGAAGACATAATGCCTAACTATAATGTGGTCTCCTGAGAGGATTCTGGAACAGAAGAAGGATTTTAGGTTAAACAAATTTAAAAAATTTGAAGTATGCATGTTAGCTAATAATAACATATCATTGTCTATTTACTAAGTATAATAAATGCAGCATGCTAATGTAAGATGTTAATGATGGGGGAAACTGAATATAGAATATGTGGAAACTATCTGTACTATCTTTGCAACATTTCCTCAAATATGAAACTAAAGAGATTATTAAAGAACAGAGCTTAAAATTATTATCTCAGGAAATGTATTTAACCCTGAGTTAGAATTTGGGTTTGTTAATTTATGATTATCTTTGTACAGTCTGTATGATAGGAAACAATGAATATTTAGCATTCCCATAAGACCCTCTCAAATAGTAGATGGACTGTCTTAGTTCATTTGTACTGCTATAACAAAATGCCTGCGACTGGGTAATTCATAAAAACCAGAAATTTATTTCTTACAGTTCTGGAGACTGTGAAATCTTAGACCAAGGTGCTGGTATGGTCAGTGTCTGGTGAGAGCTGCTCTCTACTTCAAAATGGCACTCTGTTGCCGTGTCCTCCAGAGGGAATGAATGTTGAGTCCTCCCATGACGGGAGAGATGGAAGGGCCACACTTGCCTTCTCTAGCTTTCTTATAAGGCTCTAGTCTTATCCATGAGAGTGAATCTCCTAAAAATCCCCCCTCATAATACTGTCGCACTGGGGATTAAGTTTCAACCTAATTTTGGACAACAAATAACTAAACCATAGCATCATTGAATACTTTTTTTTGTGAAGGGTTAAATTTCAGACTAATCATAATGAATTTCACCATTTTTCCCCCCAAAGACCTTACATTCTGCATTGATATATAAAAAATCTGCAAAGAACGAAGTACACAGATTTAATTATATATAATTTTTTTAAAAGTCGAAGAACATCCTAATTAAAGTGACAATGCAAAGGAAAACTAGAAGAACATATGAGAACATATGAGGTATGAAAACAGTCAAGTTAATTTATAGAATGGTCCTAAAATTAACATGAAAATATAAATCATGCTAAAAAATTATTTGAGTATATAATCAACCAATTCATAAGATGAATATAAACAATCAGAAACATAAAAGTATATTTAACTTTGCCAGGAATTTAATAAACATGAATTCAAAAATAAAAAATACAATTGTTTATATTCAAATAAGTAATTAAATATTAATATTCACTACTGATAGATATACACTAAAATGTGTAAGCTCTTACTTTTTTGGTATAGAAATTGGCACACTTCTAGAATAAAAGTTAACAAATAAATTTATTATGTTGTCTCCTATGAATATGTTTATAGGAAATAATCTAAAAAATGCTAAATAGATATGCTCAACAGAACCATATTTGTATAAATGAAAAAGTAAAAATGATCAAAGTAATCAACAGTAAAGGGATGGTTAAGTAAATTATGCTACATCTATCTGAATGGATAGTTTTCAGTATGCAAAAATGTTTATATAGAATAATTCCTAAAAGCAGATGATAAATATTAGGTGAAAACCATAATATATCAACTTGTATGTAAAATATAAATCCATTAAAATTTTACACGTGAAAATTAACTGGAAAGAAATATAATATTATAGTAGTGGTTATATTTGAGAGGTGAACTAATGGTGTGATTTTTATATTTTCCTTCTTTGAATTTTCCTCATTGGTCATATGTCTATCCATTTATTCATAATAGAAAAAGTAGTTTTTAAAAGTAAACATAATAATGTTCACATAATACACATAGGGTACCGTGGGAATAATAAAAAAAAACGCATGAGAAAGGCATGCGGTAAGTCATAGAAGTCTGCAGGAGAGATATGCTTAAAACCTTTTGTTTCTTATAAAACTTAGAGAGCTTTGCCTTGGAGTTTGGGTTAAAGTTCCAACATAGTAATGGCCTTTAGTACTGTGGGAGAGTGAGGATTTCTGTGTGTTTTTTCAATGGTAGAACCATGACACATGACCTTAAACTTTCTCCTCTGCTTCCAGGGGCAGACCTAGATTTTGCAAGACATTAGGTTTATATAATTTTGGCAACTCTATTTAAGAAATATGGTATAAATTTATGAATATAAAATGAGGCATGAGACTTTGGAAGAGACCCAAGAAGGTGAAGGCCCTATAACCCCAGGATTATTAGTCACATGATAAAACTGTCTCTGCTGCTCTTAAAAGTAAGGAGAGTCTTCCTGTAGGCTACAGGCTTAAAAAGTTGTTTGCTCCTTCACCTCCTTTCTTATACATCATTCTAAATAATTTGCAGAAATCTGTAATTAATTCTGCAATAAAAGCAATTACTGGCACAACTATTAATATTCTCCAAGTACTATAATCTTTTTACATGTTTAAAAGCACACACAAGCCTCTGGGAATTTTAGCAAGAAGTTAAGAGAGTTTCATTGCCTTTCTTTTGTTTGGTTCTTTGATATAGAATTTAGAATTTTTCTAAAATTTCATGAACCATTTTAGGAAGAGCTACACATCTCAGAATGTAATGCATTGCCAAGAGTCATTTCCGCCTTCTGCTTGCTTGGTTTCTAGAAGAATTTTCTTTGTGTAGGACCTTGCATTCTATATTAAGGGTAGACTGTTGAAAGGGTAAAAACTGGTTTACTTTCTTTTTCCAGACTGTCATTACTTTTCATTAGCTAAATATTAGATGGATTTTTTTCTTTTAACCAAAATCAACTACCTTAGACCTAGTGAATTTATTTTCGTATTCTGTCTTCAGGCTGTTTCTCAGTCTTCCATTTTAATTTGGGTTTGAGTTTTCATGTTTTTCTGAATCTTCATAGGCACTTTGGTGGGAAGTTGGATAGGTAAGTTGCATTAGGTATTGCTAGTCAGATGTTGTTATGGATTGGATAGTTCTGCTAAATAGTTATATTTGATTATAGATGTTTCTCTTTACAATATTTCCAAAATAGTTCAGAGAGGAAATCTAACTCTAAATTCATCTTCTGCATCCTTGCCAAATACTTTAAAAACAGTCTTTAAATTCCAGCCTGTATTTCCTTATTTGTGAGTTGACCCTATCTTCACCTTAATGCTCACTCTGTTTGGCATCTCTCCCAGACCTATTTTCCTTTTGCCAGTTTGGCTTGCAATAGATCTTAACGTTTATAATCCACTCCAAGAATTATTCCATCAATCTTTGAAAATTGCTTGGTCTGCACTTTTTCCTAGGCTTGTCCCATCACATATTCCCGCTAGGCTGTGCTTTCAGTCCATCTTGTGGGAAAAACTTATTGAATTAAAAAGAAATGTGATTTGCGAAGATTTAGTCTTCAATGAGTAATATGTAGACTCTTTTCTCCATGCTACTTTGCCACAGTGTTAAAAACTGAAAACTAGAAAAAGCTCATAGATGTGTAAAAAATTCAATGACAATATTTTATATATTCAAAGAAATTACTCTGAAAACTAATTTCCAAGATATTTTACCACTTTCTTCTCCTAACTTACCTCTTTACCACCAAACTAAAAGAAGACTAAATAATAGTATCTTGTTTTTTAAATCACTTTATCTTTGTGCTAGAGACTCCTTAACCTTTTTTTTTTGTCACAGAATATTTGAAATATAAACAATAGGGAGAAAAAAAATTCAACCTGCAACTAACATCTTCTACCTCCAAAGAAGAAAATTGAATTCGGTAGCAAAATACCATGATAGTTTGTTTTTGTTGCAAAATATAAAGCCCCATGGAATTATCTGTTAAATTCACCGCAAAGAATGAGAAAGCTGAATTGACTGCCTAGGAAACAAATTGAATATTTGGGGACTGTGAGTTTCACATGAAGAGGACAAATGTGAGAAAACTCGTGAGGGTTCAAGAGGCCCAGGAGACTGCTGAACATTAGGAGAAAAACAGACCGGTGAAAGAGTATCCACACTGAAGGGATTTTGTTTTGAGAGCACAAGTGTGTAATAATCCATCTTAAGTTATCTTCTGTGTTGGGCAGTGATTTACTCTACCACTGAAACCTCAGGAAAGGTGTACTAAACACAGTGCTTCATGAGAAGTGTTATAGGGAATTTAGAGTAAAAGGTTAATGTATAATTAAAGCTCACGGAAATTTTCAGAAATACTGGGAGTATGTGAGTACATTTTATTAATATTTTAATGGACAAAAACAAACTCAAAAGACTCCAACAATGACCAAAGGTGGGACAATTTTTGCAACAAAGTAAATAGTGATCATATTGAATTATAACCCAAATAATATCATAAAAATCAAAGAGGTTTCATACCTATATAAATAATAAATGAATAAATAAATGGAGGAGAAGGAACTCATCTTCTTCACAGAAACACTTAAAATATAAATGTACGTACTTATATTCAGGAGGTGGGGATTAATTTCTCTCCTTTTAAGTGTGGGCTAGACTAAGGAATTGCTTACAAAGCATAGAGTATGAAAATTTTAAAAAATGACTTTGTAGTGTAGTAATCTTGAAGATAATATTGGAATCAAGCAATCAAAGTTAACATCACTGGTGATAAATCATGATGATATAATCTATCCCTAGATGTGAAGAGAAGGGTATCCCAACTCTGTGATATTCTTTCCTAACAGCAATACGCCCAGTCCAGTCATGAAAAAAGAGGTAAATTCAAACTCAAATTGAGTGTCATTCCATGAAACATCTAGCCAAAATTCCTTTTTTTTTTTTATCAGAGTCTTACTCTGTCCCCAAAGCTGGAGTCCAATGGTGCGATTACAGCTCACCATAGTCTCGACCTCCTGAACTCAGGCAGTCATTCCACCTCAGACTTCTAAAAAACTGAGGCTACAGGAGCTTGCCACCATGCCTAGCGAATTTTTTTATTTTTTTATTTTTTGTAGAGATAGGAGGTCTTGCTATGTTGCCTAGGCTGGTCTTGAACTCCTGGGCTCAAAGCAATCTTCTTGCCTCGGCCTCCCAAATTGCTGATATTATAGATGTGAGCCACCACATCCAGAGAAACTCTTCAAAAATGTCACAGTTGTGAAAGATAAGAGAAACTGAGAAACTGTCACAGACTGGAGGAGGCAAAATGACATGATGTCTAAATATAATGTGGTATTCCGGACTAGGTCCTGAAACAGAGAGGGGACATTAATGAAAGCACTGGTGAAATCTGAATAAAGACTAACATTTAGTGGCATTGAACTAATTTAATGTTAATGTTAATTTCTTCATTTTGAAAAGTGTATCATGGTTATATAAAATCTTAATACTAAAGAAACCTGGATAAGGTACATGTAGCAGCTCACTGTATTGTAAAAAATAATAATCTAAAATTATTCCTAATTAAGAGTTCACTAAAAATATTAATGATTTGTATTACTCAAAACAAACTACCAACTGAGTACAAGTGGCTCACACTTGTAATTTCAGCACTTTAGGAAGTGGAGGCGAGAGGATTGCTTGAGGCCAGGAGTTCAAGACCAGCCTGGGCAACATAGCGAGATTCCCATCTCTACACAAAATGAAGGAAAAGAGGAAGGAAGGGAAGAAAAAAAGAGGAAAATAAAAATGCTTTAAACTCACTTCAATATTGCAATTTTAATTCAATAATTTAAATAAATACATATTAACTAAATGATTATAGCAGGCAAGTCTTCATTTTAGATACTTGGGATATGTGAGTGAAGAAAAGATAAAAACTACTGTTTTCATGGAGTGAAGCAGACAATAAATGATAAATATAGTAAATAAATAAATTTTATTGTATGTTAGGAAGTGATTCATACTAACAAAAGTAATTAAGCAGAGAAAGAGGGCTCTGCAGCAAACAGGGTAGAATTCAATTTTATAAAGGTCATTCTCATTGAAAGGTGATAATAAAGCTAAGCCTAAAAGAATGTGAGGGATTCACTTTACCAATGTGTAGGAGAAGAGAGAAGAGAATTCTAGGTATGGAGAGGACAGGCAGTGGAATATATCCAATAATAATAATAGTAATTACAACAACAATTTCATGTTGTTTAGTTCTTGCAATTTTTTTTAAAAAGCAAAGTATTAGTGTATTATTATGACATACACTTTTTCCCAAGTAATGATATAACATATGGAGTAATCCAGTACACTTATAACTTAAATGTTAACTGTGTGCTGTGAACATAATACATAGGAGTGAGGGTATAAATAAACTAAAACATATTTTTTAATACTCAATGTTATAGTAGTATCTGTGCTTATTGCTGACATTTTTGGTAAGCATCTTTGTTATTAAAGTATATTTGAATCACTACTTAACTGACTGTGGATTAGCATTGCTTTTGTTATAGAATGATTTGGAAAAGCAAAAATTTCTGTATTCTACTTTCAAATATGATACATCAAGATAAGGAATTTTTTTTTTTTTTTTTTTTTTTTTGAGTTGGAGTTTCACTCTGTCGCCCAGACTGGAATGCCGTGGCTGCTCCCGGCCACCGCAGCCTCGACCTGCTGGGCTCTGGCGATCCTTCCGCCTCTGCCTTCGGAGTAGCTGGAACTACAGGCACGTGCTACCACACCCGGCTGATTTTTTTTGATTTATTGTAGAGGTGAGGTCTTGCCAAGTTGCCCAGGCGGGTCTCGAACCCGCGGGCTCAGGCAATCCACTCACCTCAGCCTTCCAAAGCGAGGGATTACAGTCTGAGCCACCGAGCCTGGCTAGAAATATTAAGACAGAAAAAAAAATCTTGTTCAGCTCTTGGCAGCATCACTTCATTCCTTCATTTATAAAAAGCTTGAAGAATGTTTAGTGAAATGCTGGCAAATGGACTTCAAATGAAAATCTAATTAGTAATTTTTTTCCCCGTGGGATAATTAGAGAAAAAAAGGTAATTGTAGAAATCCAAAGTTTAGTTCTCAAATTAAAGCCCAACTTAAATATGTTTTAAGGCTTTTATTCCTTTAAGCTTACCTCTCTTACTGCTTTTTGATTTTTTGGTGGTTCATCCATATTAATGTACCTAATGACAGACACTATGAAAAGGTGAGAATGAATCCTTTTCCTTTGACATATCAGCCGAGGATGATGGTACAAAGCATGTCTTTCAATGTGTATCTGCATGGACTCCAGGCCTGAGAGAATGATATATACTTCTACTTTATGCCTGCAAGATTCAAAAGGCCTTTTCAAATATTCATGTCCTTTTTTTTTTTTTCGTTTTTATTCTCTACTGGGATGTGTTATGTGATGAGAAGAATGTCAGAGTCTCTGGAGTTTTATTTTTAAGTTTTAGTATTGCCTGAGGGGGAAAATATATTGGAAATTTGCTGGTCAAGCTGTTCACATTTTCTCATAACATGTCTAATAATTGCAAAGCAGTTTGTTCAAATAATTTAGTCAAGCCTTGCATACTTACAATGACCGACTCTGAAGTGAGTTATTGGGCAGTGCCTGGCATCGGTAACACCTGAGGACAACATTTTCTTTGTGCTGCCTGTTAAAACCAAGAAGTTAAAGAAGGCACAGAGATGAGAGATTTTTTAAAAAGCTGAATTCTGATCATTCTTCCTTGATCTTGTTTCAACCTGAGTCATAACTTCTTCATGTATGATGCATCAAGTTAACAGGCTTTGTACTGCCATAGGCACCATTGCCATTTCATGTTATAGCAGGCAGGTAGATTTGCTGATTAGAAACATAGAATGCAACTACACTTCCTTTCTAAATTAACCTTGGGGTGAAAAGGAAATGCATTAGTGATTTTGCTATTATACTCACTAGTTTGTCCTTTTTATTTTTCATGGTTTGTAAAACAACATATACATTCATGGAGTATATTACTTAGTGTCCTTATCTTAATCAGATTGGATTGATTTTTAAAAAAAATATTTTGCTTTAAATTTTATCAGCTTCTGAGCCTCATGTTTCTCCATATCAACCAGGAGAAAAAAAATAAGAAAATTACCAACTGGCGGAAAAGTTATTTGGAGGATATTAGCCAGATTAACCTTTGCATAATAATTATAAATTAATAACTTTTCCCTTTATAAAATTCATGTATTTGGTTAACTTCAGGGAAAGTAGATGAGGAGAGAGAGAAAAAAGAAAAAAACACTGAAGCACTAAAGTGATTCATCATGTTATAGTAAAACGTAGTTGTGGCTTCAAGGACTCATAGTCAATAAAAACTACCAAACACAAAAGGGAAGAGAGAACTAAAACCATAATTTCCCAAGGATTAAAAATATAAGCTTCTCTCTTTTCTTTTTTTTTGTTTTTTGAGTTGGAGTCTCACTGTCGCCCAGACTGGAGTGCAGTGGCCGCTCCCAGCCACCACAACCTCTACCTGCTGGGCTCCGGCGATCCTTCCGCCTCAGCCTTCCGAGTAGCTGGAACTACAGACACGCGCTACCAAGCCCAGCTAATTTTTTTGATTCATTGTAGAGATGAGGTCTCGCCAAGTTGCGCAGGCGGGTCTCGAACCCGCGGGCTCAGACAATCCACTCACCTCAGCCTCCCAAAGCGCGGGATTACAGGCTGAGCCACCGAGCCCGGCATAAAAATATAAGCTTCTTTCTAAGTGAAGTAAATAACTTGTCAACCCTGTCTTCATAAGAGGAACAACCACACCGGGATATACCATGTGTTGAAAAAAGTGATTAAAAATGATTTAAACTGGTGCCCTGAAATTTTAAATAAGTTTTTGCTATCGATATAGAAAGAATATGCGTTGGGAATAACAATTTTATCCACTTATGCAAAAGTATCTTTGACATGCAGTGGAAACATAACCTCTGGATACACATTCTCTCTTTTAGGTCTTCAGTGGGAATTCTGCCTAAGTGATTAGGGCAGAATTTCATCCAGTAAATAAACTGAAAATTTTGTAACAAGTGGTAGAGTAATACATATTAATTCTGAACAGATTGACACTGTAATTTGGGATAAAAACCATAATGATTACAGAACACAGTCAGTGTAAGTCAAATCTGCTGGACTGGAACAGATGTGTCCACCTGTTTAGGGTCCAGCTCTGCCTCACTTGGGATGCGTAATGTGACTGAGGTCTGTAACGTTAGCTATTTGGAAAGGTATACAGGTTAGGAAAGAAGAGAAATATTGAATTCTGGATCAATTTTCTGTCGTCCTATGTAACTCTTAGGGTCAAAATGACATAATATAAAGCACACTAAACATTAAAATACAAGAAAGAGTCCAAAGAAGGTGTGAACATTGTTACATGCTTTTCATTGGTGATCATTTGAAAAGCTTCATAAAGGACTTTTCAAGGACAGGGGCATGGAATAGATTCAAACAGTTTTGATTTTCATAACCTCAATATATTTTGTGTAAATTAACTCAATCTGAGTTTTTTTAATGCTAAAGTAAAGGAAGAAAGATGGAAAGAGATTTCAATATTATAACGTTCATGCCTAAGGGCACTTCATACGTTCAATACCAAGTAAGATTAGGCTTTTGTGAATATTTATCACTTGAAATCACAGGAAACGCATTTTTTTTACAGAATATGCTCCAGGTCTACAGATTATACTGTATGTCATTAGGGAGTAATTTTATTTTTTCTTAACGTATAAGGAAATACATAAACT
Source organism: Tarsius wallacei (assembly GCA_963574415.1). Taxonomy (NCBI): domain Eukaryota; kingdom Metazoa; phylum Chordata; class Mammalia; order Primates; family Tarsiidae; genus Tarsius; species Tarsius wallacei. The sequence goes on along the minus strand of CAUYQG010014315.1, from coordinate 19,828 downwards.
ATAATAATATTTTTGTCTTTTTGTTATAAGAAAAGTCTAATGTGTGGTGGGAAACATCAGTCATTTTAAAGACTGATTGTTATAGACGTTATTATTAAAAATATCCTTCAAACTTTCTCATTTAAATTTATTAACAAAGTTGAGCATGTGTCTTATTCTCTTTTTCCTCTTGTCTCTGTCATCATCTGTGTATTTAATAATACTTAATCTAAAGAGCCTCTGTCATTATAAGGCTAAAACATCATTTTGCTGTATCTTAATACAGAGAAACCAGTTTTCTAACTTATTTATAATCTTCAAATGTTTCTGCTGGAGATTTTTGTGTTAAAAAATTTATTCGATTTTTAGTTTCATAATTTTCTTCAAAATAATGTTTTCAAATTTTATAATGTGAACGACAAGTCGATTCAAAATACCAAAGATATATTCTTGGCAAAAAGTTTTCAACTGAGTAAAAAGTTATCAGAAATATTCAAGAAATTTAAAAAATTTTACCTTCCCTGACTGCCCTTTTCTATCTATGAAAGAACTAAGGACAGATCTTTTCAATGCAGTCTATATTTATTACCATATTTGACAGAATTTTAACAAGCCAAAGATCCCAGTGGCTAAATGGCATTATAGACTTTTAAAGAAAAAAGTTTGACATACTTCTTGCACTCAAGGAGGTATATAAAATTTAACGGGTGCACATAAAAGAAAAGACAAGTAATATAAATAGATGAGACATATGCAAGTGCTCCATATGGGGGAAAAAGAGTGGTTGATTTCAGGGTAATTAAATAATTGCTAGAAATTCCTGTTGTGTGCCAAAATATTAAAAATGTTCTAGAAAAATTGATGTGCTTTATATAGTTATATAATTTCCATAGTATATTTTATAATGTCAGTGTTTTTCCCTTATTTGATAATATTCAAAAAGAAATTATATAAAAATAAATACTAAAAATTATTACTGAATGATTATAGTACTATTAAATTGCATATACAACATATTGCAATGGAAAATTATTAAAGCTGTTGTGGTTTAAATCAGTGGTTTTTCTTTTGTCTTTTTTTTTAGTTGAAGTCTCACGCTGTCGGCCAGACTGGGGTACAGTGGCACACTCCTGGTCACCGCATCCTCGACATGCTGGGCTCTGGTGATCCTTCTGCCTCAGCCTTCCAAGTAGCCGGAACTACAGGCATACACTATCACACCCGGCTAATTTTTGATTTATTGTAAATACGAGGTCTTGCCAGGTTGCCTGGGAGGGTCTTGAACCCGTGGGCTCAGGAAATCCACTCACCTCAGCCTCCCAAAGCGCCGGGATTACAGGCTGAGACACCGAGCCCGGCCTAAATCAGTGATTTTCGATTCTGATTGTGCATCAGCAGGGAAACTTTTAAGCAATTCTGATGTCTTGGTGTCTAATTTCCCTATATCCCCCACCCCACTCACTCATGGACTGTAATTTAACTGACCTGAGGTGGAGCCCAGGTATTAAATTTTTCAAAGCTCTTCCATTCTTTTTATTTTGAAGTCAAATATAATGAGTTGACAAACAATAATTTTGATTTATCTGGTCTTAAATTGGGAGAATTGGAGTAATCTTTTCTTGTATCAATTAGTTCTTATGATAAAAAATAGTAAGTTAAATAAGATCTCCACATACATTTGTGTAACATATTATGGTTGTCAGAAATCATAGATATACTGACTAATTAAAGATTACAATAGAGATAAATAAGTCTTTTGGAGAGATCACTCAACTAATTCTTGGAGGAGTCAGGGAATGTATCTTAGAGAGAAACTTCAAATCTCTGGAATGAAACACAAGTAGGTTTTCAAGGTTAATCTGTGTAGCAGTATGTCATTCCTTTTCATAGCCAAATAATATTTCAAGGTATGTATATGCCTCAGGAATTCATTCACAAAATGCCGCATATTATATGATTCCACTTATATGAAATGCTTAGAATAGGCAAATCTCTAGAGATAGAAATTTGATTAGTGGTTACGTAGGGCAGGGTTGGAAGGAGGATGGGGGGATTGGTGGCTAATAGCTAATGAGCACAGGATTTGGCCTTGTGGTGACTAAAATGTTCTAAAATTGACTGTGATTATCATTGAAAATATTTGTGAATATACTAAAAACCATTGAATCGTGCAGTTTAACTAGGTAAATTGTGTGACGTGACTGTATCTCAATGCAGTTGTTTAGGAAAACAAGTAGACTTGCAAATTCAAGTGAGTGAGAGGATTTTATCTAGAGGAAGAAATAGAAGAGAGCATAGAAAGTTTAGCAGATAGCAAGGAGCTGAAGGTGGCTGTCACAGAGTTCACGGAAGGGTCCCAGAGGCGATTGGAAATGAAGTTAGAGGAACAAAATGAGTCAGATCAGGAAAGATGTGTTAAACTTTCTATTAAAAAATTATGGTAAAATACATATAACATCATATTAACCAGTTTTTCTTTTTTTTTTTTTTTTTTTTTTTTTAAGTTGGAGTCTCACTCCACTGCCCAGGTTGAAGTACAGTGGCATGCATGCTCATGGTCATCCAGCATTGACCTGCAGGACTCCTGAGATCCTTGCACCTCAGCCTTCCAAGTAGCCAGAACTACTGGAGCATGTTACCACACCTGGCTATTTTATTTATTTATTTATTTATTTATTGTAGAGACAGGTCTCACCAAGTTGAGAGGGCTGGTCTTGAACCTGAGGCTCAGGCAAATCACTCTCTTCGGCCTCCCAAAGTGCTGGGATTATAGGCTGAGTCACTGAGCCTGGCCATGTTTGCCAGTTTTAAATGTACAGTTCAGTAATGCTAAATATACGCACATTGTTATGCAACCAATCTCCAGATCTTTTTCATTTTGCAAAACTGAAACTCTATACCTAGTAAATGCTAACTCCTACTTCCCTGCTCCTAACTCCTGGGAAGTATGATACTATATCATCAAATAAAAAATATTGACAAACAGACACTTTTAAAAGAAGCAAATGAAAGTTTTGAAATGGGAAAGTATATTAATAGTGGTAAAAATATCACTAGATGGTCTCAACAGTAGATTTTAGCTAGAAAAAGAATCAGTGAATTTTAAACCAAATGATGAAAATTATGCAATATAAATAACAGAGATAAAAAGAGAAAGGGACAGAAGATAATATTCTAAGAAATAATGACTAAAAATTTCCCAAATGTGAAAAAAACCGCTAATGTACACTTCCAAGAAGTGAAATAACTCCAAGTAAAATAACTCCAAGTAGAATAAATGCAAAAAAATCCATACCCAGATACATTGTATTCAAAACATTAAAACCAAAGAGAAAGAGAAATATTTAAAGCTATAAGAGAAAAACAACTCTTCAGATATAAGAAAAATCGCAATCAGATCATCAAAACAATGAATATCAGAAAGTAGTGAGATGACAAAGTGATGAAAAAAAGAAAACAACAACAACCAAAAACTTGAATCTTATACAGGAAAACCATTTAGCAAAAACGAAAGCAAAATAAAGATATTCCAAGAATAAAAAGGAGATAATTTGTTGTTATAGAAATAAAAATGGAAGTTCATCAGGCTAAAAGCAAAGATGCCAGACAGTAATTTGAATTCAAACAAAAGACCAGATTCAGTTTCAATGGTGAATTCCAACAAACATTCAAAGAATAATTAATATCAATCCTTCATGTACTCTTCCAAAATATGCAGAAGGAGGAACCATTTCTTTTCTTTTTTTATTTTAAAAATGTGGGGTACAATTCAGGATTAGGTATGCAAGTAGTTGTTGTACAGATGAAGTTTGGGCCTTCCTTTAGTCAGGAGGTACCATTTCTTATTTATTCTTTAATGTCATTTTTATTGCGGTAGGGGGCTTTTAAAAAATGCTTCAAAACATATTAAAATTAAAATATTCCAGGTTGTTAATGCAAACAACGTGTTCAGTACCTGCAACTAAAACTGCAAGCCCCTTCCTGCAATGCTGTGCTCAGTGCCTGCAGCAAAAACCATGAGCTTGTGATATTGTTACAAAAAGTACAAAACCTTCCATCATGAAAAGCCCCTTTTCCCAAAGCCAATGTAAAACATATAAATGCTGAGGTCCGACTGCTATCCAGGTGAACCCGTTGCGACTGGAGTCCTCTGGGCCAAATGCCTGCATTTTAGTAATAAATGCAGCTTCCTGCTTACCAGCCTCAGTGTCACGGTTTCTCTGATTTGTTTTCCCGCAACATTATCCTGATACCAAAAGCAGACAAAAACATTAAAGAAAACTACAGATCAGTATACCTTATGAATATTGGATATACACACAATGAAACTCCTCAACCCAATACTATCAAAGTCCAGCATGTATAAAATGAGCTATATGACATGACCAAGTGGGATTTATTTTAGGATTATAAGATTTGTTTAACATCTGAAAATCAGTTAGGATAAAAAAATTAATAGAATAAGGATAAAAACCATATTATCATCTCAACATACACAGCACACATTAAAATATCCAGTACTATTTTATGATAAAAACACTCAGTAAACTAGGGAGAGAACCTCTTCATCTTGGTGTGAGCCATATACCAAAAACCCACAGTGAGCATCACACTCAACTGTGGAAGGCTGAATATTTATAAGAACAGGAGCAAGACAAGGATGTTTGCTCTTGCCACTTCTATTTTACAGCTTACTGGAGATCCCAGCCAGGGTAGTTAGGCAAGACAAAGAAACGAAAAACATCCAGATTTTGAAGGAAGAGATAAAACTATCTTTGCATTTGTAGTTTTGTATATATTCTTGTATATAAGGAACACACAAACACACTGACACACACAACTATCGGACCTAATAAATGAGTTTAGCAAGGCTGCAGAACATAATGTCAATGCACAAAAGCTCAATTACACTTTTATACAGTATTAATAAAGATTGTGAAAATAAAGTTAACAAAATAATTGCATTTAAAAGAGCATAAAAATAAGATACCTAGGTATAAATTTAGTAAAAGAAGTGCAAAACTTGTACACTAAAAAACTTAAAACCAGGCCACCTCTTTCAGGTCCCCTCCCATTGTGGGAACTTTTCTGTCTTCTTAATAAATCCTATCTTCAAAAAAAAATTAAAACCTTATTGTGAGAAATTAAAGAATATCGAATTAAGGGAAACAACATCTTGTGTTCATGAATTGGAAGACTTACTATTGTTAGGCAATACTCCCTAAATCGAACTACAGATTCAGTGCAATTCCTATTAAAGCCCTAGCTAGAGGTTGGGAAGATGGCCGAGCCAGTCAGACTATGCGAGGCGAGTCTCGGTGTGAGTGAGTGAGTATGTTGAAAATTTTGTGTATTTGCTGGTGAGCGAGTGGGTATGTGAGTGGCTGACTGAGTGAGGTCTAGGGAGCCAGTGGCCAGGGCTTTCCTGGTGCAGCGGCTGGTGTCACACTGCTGAACTTGGACCCTAGCGATTCTCGAGATGCAGTAGTCGAGCACAATTTTCTTTTTCTTTCTTCTTCTTTTTTTTTAAAAATCAACACACCCTCCCTGGGAAGAAAATGCTGGAAGAGACTGTCTAAGTGGGGGCTCGTGAGCAAGTGACCAGGCCCCTGGTACAACAGCTGGTGCTGCAGGTTCTCTGCTTCATGCTTCGTCCCCAGCTCTTCCCAGGTCACAGAAGCCAAGGGCCATTACTTTTTTAAAAAATGGACAAAAGCGGCGGGGAGAAAATATCACCCCAGGCTCTCCCTCACCGGTGCAGCAGAAGAGAGACTGCTGGCTCCTGGCTTTGCCTCACCACTTCAGCACCTGGCAGGGCACTGGCAGCAGGGGCTGTGAAGGGAGTCCAGAGGCAAAGTCCCATGGAAGATGACAAGAGAGGTACCCCACCACCATCTTGAAGGCGGGGCAGGAAATTCTCCAACTCGCTTACCATGGAGCAACAGACCCGATCTCTGTGACTGACAGATCAACTACTCAGGGGTTGAACCTGACCCAGAGGGAATATTCTGAAAGTACAAACTTCTGAAAGATCAGATGAGTGCTGAGTTCCAGGCACCCCACCCCCTACCCTGATCCAGTGGCAGGATAAAGGGTGTGGACAGAAAAGGATATAAAAAACTCCAATGAGATCAGTGGTGAGTCTGGGACTGACCCAAACCCCCTTGTCCCCAGCAATCCTGAATGTCAGATGCACACAGCTAGGCCACGACTGAGAGGGACAAACCCAGGAGGAGCCTGGATGTCAGTGGCAATAGGAGAACTCTGTTCCAGGGCAGGCCTGGCTGGGGCACCTCCTGTGTTTACAAACCTGGGGAAGAGACAATCCTGTACTTCCCCACCAGAGGAGATCTCCCTGACTATACAGAGTTGGAGGGGAAGACTGCAGCCCACCCACCTCAATTGCCCCTCATTCTTTCCTGCTTTAGACACTGAGGAGATAGTGAAAGAGGTGGCTCTGCAGGAGAGACCTGATTAGAGGAACAATTACAGAGCCTACCACAAGAGGGCAAGTTTATTTTTAATTTTCAATTTTTAAAAAAATTAAAAAAAATTTTTTGACTGTTTGTTAGTGCATCTATTTTTAAAATATTTTTCCTTTGTGAATAAATGTGTATGTGAGGGTTTGATCAGATTTCCCCCCGCCAATTTTTTTCTTTTCTTTTTCTGTTTCTTTCTTCTTTTATTTGTTGTTTTTTATATATGTGTATATGTGAATGTTTGAATGTTCATCTTTCAATTTTGTTGTTGTTGGTTTGTTTTTGTTCTTAAAGTCTTCTGGGTTTTTTTAATTTTTAATTTTGTATAGTTGAAGGTGTGTGTCAGTATATGTGTGAGGATTTGACCTGAATTCCTTCTCCCCATCCCCACCCCCGGTATTTCTGGTTTTCTTTTCTATTCACTTTGTGCTAGGCATGTGTGTGTGTGTTTAGCTTTCTTGGTTTTTTTTTGTTGTTTGCTTTGTTTCACTTTGTTGTTATTCCAGTTTGTTTAGGGGGTGTGTGTGTATGTCTGTGTGTTCAATTGTTTTTTGCATTGGTTTTTGCTTTGCATCATCATATAGAGTGGTAGTGGGGAGTGGGTCTCAGGGAACACTTACCATAATAAGTGAACATTGTAATTTACAAGTAGTTTCTGAATCCTAGCACCCCATCCCCTACTTTATTTGAATTTTAAAAAACTACAAGAGACAACAAAGCTTCCCATCCACAGTCCTATTTCAAAATAGAACAAATCCGGAGCCCTGATCAGGAAAGAATAGAGGACTGAACAAACATCAGAAGGGAAAGCCTCTCCCACTGATACAAATAACAGAACTAAAGAGAAAAACCAAGAGATCTGTCACAAGTGAGGAAAAACTAAGGAAGACCTCAGACAATTTCAAGTGTACCAAAGACATAACTCTTGAAAAATCAGACCTTGGTGCCCAAACAATGGAAGTCACCAACTACTGGCCTCAAAATATGACAGGGATTAGGGGATGGATGGAAAGAGTGAATAAGACTCAAGAAAGACAAGATGAAATACTGAAAGAACGTTTAACAGAGATTTTGGCAATACAAAATTTCATCCAGGAAATAAATAAGATGACAAGCATGGAAAGCAGAACTAATCTAGCTGAAAAAAGAATCTCAGAACTTGAAGAACAGAACATGGAATTAACCCAAACATAGAAAGAAGACTCAGAAAGAAAGAACAAAGTCTACCAGAGATGTGCAATTATATCAAGAGGCCAAACCTATGCCTGATTTGTATCCCAAAAGAAGAAAGGGAAATGGAGAACAACTTGGAGCAAGTATTCCAGGAGGCAATCCAAGAAAACTTCCCCATCTCACCAGAGATGTGATCAGCCAGGCACAAGAGATACAAGACATCAAATGAGGAGACCAACCCCTAGACACATAATCATTTACCTACACAAAGTAGACACAACAGAAAAAATTCCTAAAGGCAGCAAGAGAGAAAGGTCAGACTACCTATTGGGGAAAACCAATCAGAAAGCAGCAGACCTATTGGCAGAAACACTATAAGCAAGAAGGGACTGGAGTCCTATATTCAAAGTCCTCAAAGATAAACAATTACAACCAAGAATTTTGTATCCAGCCAAGCTCAGCTTCATCAATGATGGAGAATTAAAATACTTCTCAGACACCCAATACCTAAGAGATTATGCAGCTTCCAGACCAGTTCTATAGGAGACACTTAAAAAGGTATTAAGCACAGAAAAAATTTAAAAAAGATGACCACACACTTTCCAAGAGAACAGCAGAACACAGAATAAACATAGAATATAGTGCAACAAGAAAACACTCACATACATCAACCCCAAGCCAAAAGTAAACAAGCAAATAAAGAAAAAACGTTACAAGAACCCAAGACAGTGATTAATAATCACATTTCAATAATCAGCTTCAATGTGAATGGATTAAATGCACCACTGAAAAGACACAGAATGGCAAACTGGATAAAAAACCATGACCCAATTATTTGCTATATCCAGGAGACTTATCTCATCTCACTACAAGGGACACACACAGACTCAAAGTTAAAGGATGGAAAATGACTTTTCAGGCAAATGGATCTCAAAAGAAGGCAGGAGTTGCAATCTTAATATCAGACAAAATAACTTTTAAACTATCAAAAATTTTAAAAGATGCAAAAGAACACGACATAATGATAAAACATTAAATCCATCAACAAGAACTATCCATCCTAGACATATATGTACCCAATATAGGAACACCAGCATTTATAAAGCAACTACTAAGTAAATTAAAAAAAGGTATTGACTCTAACACCATTATGGCAGGGGACTTGAGTACCCTCTAACAACCCTAGATAGATCATCGAGACAAAAAATCAACAAGGAGATCCAGAATCTAAACTTGACACTTGACTAAATGGACTTAATAGACACTTACAGATTATTCCACCAACAACCACAGAATATACATTCTACTCATCACCACATGGAACGTACTCTAAGATCGATCACATTCCTGCCCATAAATCAAGCATAAACAAATTCCATAAAGTTGAAATCTTGCAATGCACATTCTCAGACCACAGTGGAATAAAAATAAATATCAACACCAACATTTCCACAAAGTCCACAAAGACATGAACACTAAACAGCATTATGCTGAACAACTACTGGGTCAACACTGAAATCAAAGCAGAAATTAAAATATTCCTGGAAACAAATGAAAATAAAGAAACATCTTACCAAAACCTCTGTGATGCCATGAAAGCAGTTCTAAGAATGGGATTTATATATCTATAAGCACACATCAAGAAAACCGAAAGATCACAAATGGAGACCCTAACAAATCACCTAAGGGAGCTGGAAAGAGAAGACCACCAAAACCCCAACTTTAGCAGAAGAATCCAAATCACCAAAATAAGAGCCAAAATACAGGACATAGAAGACAAAAATATTATAGAAAGCATCAACAAAACAAAAAGCTGTTTCTTTGAAAGAATTTGCAAGATTGATGGACCCATAGTCAGAATGACCAAGAAAAAAAAAAAAGAGAAAAAGTCCAAATAAACACAATAAGAAATACAAGAAATACAAAAGATTATCTGAGATTACTATGTACACCTATATGGAAACAAACTTTATAACCTAAAAGAAATGGAGGAATTTCTGATATCACACAACCTTCCCAGGTTGAAACAAAAGACATTAAAACACTAAATAGACCAATAACAACCCAGGATATTGACTCTGTCATACAAAAACTACCTTAAAAAAAAAGCCCTTGACTGGATGGTTTTCCAATTGAATTCTATAAAACATACAAGGAGGAACTGATACCAATCCTATTGAAAGTATTACTGGCAATTGAGAAAGATGGAATTTTTCCCAAATCATTTTATGAAGCTAACATCACACTGATACCCAAACCAGGGAAAGATCCAACAAAAAAAGAGAACTACAGGTCAATGTCCCTTTTGAACATAGATGCAAAAATTCTCAACAAGATTCTAGCAAATCAAATCCAGAAACATATTTCAAAAATCACCCTCCATGACCAAGTAGACTTCACTCCCAGGATGCAAGGCTGATTGAACATGCGCAAAACCATAAAAGTAATTACATACATCAACATATGTAAAAACAAGAACCACACGCTTATATCATTAGATGTAGAAAAAGCTTTTGAAAAAAATCCAGCATCCCTTCTTAATAAAAACCCTCAAACACCTTGGTATAAAAGGAACATACCTCAAAATAGTAAGGGTCATCTATGATAAACCCACAGGTAACATACTGCTATATGGACAGAAACTGGAAACATTTCCCCTAAAAACTGGAAAAAGACAAGGCTGCCCACTTTCACCCCTCTTATTCAACACTGTGTGAAAGTCCTAGCTCAGGCAATTAGACAAGAGAAGAAAATCAGGGATATCCAAATAGGAAAAGAGAAAGTCAAGTTATCTCTCTTTGCTGATGATATGATCCTATACCTTGAAAATCTAAGAGAATCTGTCAAAAACCTGCTTGCACTGGTAAAGGACTTTGTCAAATGCTCAGGGTACAAAATAAATGTGCAAAAGACAGTTGCATTCCTATACATCACCAACAAGCAGGCAGAGACCTAAATTAAAAGCACAGTCCCATTCATAATAACCACAAAAAAAAATGAAATACCGGCATCTTCCAACCAGAGAAGTGAAAGACCTTTACAATGAGAATAACAAAACACTGCTCGAAGAAATCCAAGAAGACACAAACAGATGGAAGAATATTCCATGCTCATGGATAGGAAGAATCAACATTGTTAAGATGTCCATCCTACCAAAGGCAATCAACAGATTCAGCGCAATACTTATTAAATTGCCAGTATTATTCTTCTCAGACCTGAAGATAACAATAAAGAAATTCATATGGAAACATAAATGACCACGAATAACCCAAACAATCCTTAGCAGAAGAAACAAAGCAGGAGGTATCACACTTCCAGATTTCATACTTTACTATAAGGCTACAATAATCAGTCTGATATTGATACAAGAACAGGCATACAGACCAAAGGAACAGGACAGAGATTCCAGAAGCAAAGCCTTAATTTCTCAACCAACTCTTCTTTGACAAAGGTTTCAACAACAACCAATGGAGAGATGAGAACCTATTCAGTAAATGCTTCTGGGAAAACAGGCTGATCACATGCAGAAGATTGAAACAGGACCCCTACATAAAATTAACTTTAAATGGATCAGTACCATATGTTCTCACTCATAAGCAGACCTTGAACAATTAAAAACTATAAGAAAGGCTTTGGCAGTAGTGGGAAGCTGTCTGGGGAGGGGGGTGGAATTGGCAGTTGAGGGAAACTGCTAGGGGAGGGAGGAGCATACCTCATCAACAAGGGTACCTGCAAAATCAACTTTTGTATACCAAACTCTGAATTGTATTCCCATCTTATAATACAATAAATAAATAAATATTTTTAAAAAGAAGCCCTAACCGGCTTTTGTACAAAAATTGATTTTCAAATCTTATATCTTAAAAGAGACTTATATCCAGAACTCATAAATAACTTCTTCAACTCAGAAACAAAAAGGCAAATCACCCAATTAAAAAATGAGCAAAGAAATTGTATAGTCATTTCTTCAAAGAAGATATACAAATGGCCAATAAGAAACAAAAGAAGATGATCAACGTCGCTGGTCACCAAATAAGTAAACATCAAAAATACAAAGAGAAACCACTCACAGCCATTGGATAACTATGATTAAAATGGCAAATAATTAGCATTATCAAGGATACAGAGAAACTGGGACCTTCATGCATTTAGGTTGAAAATGTAAACTGGTGCAGTCACTTTGAAAAGCAGTTTGGTAAATACTAAGATAATTAAATATGGAGATACCTTATCAACAAGCAATTCCATTTCTATTGAAGATAAATTAAAACACACATCCACATAAAAGCTTATACACAAATATATGTAGCGTTATTCCTAAAAATTCAAGTGTGGAAATAACTGAATGCTCAAATATAGCATGTAGCATATAACAAACTGAATATTTGACATTAAAAATAAATAAAATACTAATGCATGCTACTATATAAGTGAACCTTGAAAACATTATGCTAACAGAAGAAATCAATTATAAAAGGCCACACACCAATTTTATGATTCCATTGATACAAAATGTCCAGAATTGGCTATTTGATTGAAACAGAAAATAAATTGCTTAAATCTCAGGAGGGAAAATAAATATGTTGGCTAACTTTTTTTTTTGTAAAGGAGGAACTAAAGTCTTCTAAAATTAGATTGTAATGATGGTTACATATAAGCCTGGAAACACACTAAAACTATTGTCTTGGATGTTTTAAATGGGTTAATCATATATGCGAATTATATTTCAAGTTGTTAAAAAGATAATTAACTGTTCAAGTAAACAAAAATAGCAAAGTATTACTATAGCATGCATATAAGTATAATGTATAAAAACAATAGCAAAAAGCAAAGGGAAATATATTATTGAAAGATGTTTATAATATTAACCAATGTGGAAAATAACATTGAATTATAGAAAATTTCAGAAGTTGTCAAAAAATAAATAAAGAATATATGAAAAAGATAACAAATAGGAATATGTACTACTTTATTTAGAGATTTACTTTAATGAACAGCGCTGCCATCAAAAGTGGACTGGACAAAAAAAACATGGAACATATTTATGGACTTCGCAGCAACTCGGATGAATTTAGAGTCTATAATACTTAGTGATCTACCATAGAAACAAAAAACCGAGTACCACATCTTCTCACTCATAAGTGAACATAAATCATAATACTATAAGAAAGGAATTGACAGTAATGAGACACTGCCGGGGAGCAGGTAGAGCACATAACATCAGTAAGGGTACCTGATCTCAAGCCAGGTTATGTGGGGACAAAAGGGATGCTCAAATATTACCTGTTCAATGATTATTTGTATTCCTAACCCTGAATTGTATCCTACATCTTTAAAATAAAATAAAATATAAAAAATAATGCTTACTAATCAAGACTACATAATATTGACATAAATATGTAGAAGTACATCTACGGAACAGAATAGATAATTTCAGAATAAATCTATACAAACATGTCTAGCTGAACTTTGGCAAAAGTAAAAAGCAATACTATGAGGAATTATAGTTTAAAAAAATAAGTGATTTGGGAACAACTGGATATAAACATACGAAAAAATAAACTTTTATGCTTTACATCATATGCATAAATTTAGCTCAAAGTAGACCAAAGACCTAAAAGATATCTGAATGTAATAGAGCTTGTAGAAAAAAAATATAGGAGAAAATCTTATAACCTTGTATATGGTAAAGAATTCTGAGACAATGCAATCAAAAGCATAACTGCAAAAAATAAAAGTTAATTTGGCTTCATCAAAATTTTATAAACTTTGTTTTTTGAAAGATCTGAAGATCAGACAAGAGAAGGAAATAAGGGGTATACAAATAGGAAAAGAAAAAGTCAAGTTATCCCTCTTTGCTAAAAATATGATTCTATACCTGAAAAATCCAAGAGAACCTGTCAAAAATCTCCTTGCACTGATAAAGGTCTTTGGCAAAGTCTCAGCGTACAAAATAAACATGCAAAAAAAAGTCTCATTCTTATGCACCAACAACAAACAGGCAGAGAACCAAACAAAAAGCACAATCCCATTCACAATAGTCACACACACACACACACACACACGTGTGTGCACACACAAATACCTTGGCATCTTCCAAAACAGAGAAGTGAAAGACCTTTCAAATGAAAACTACAAAACACTGCTCAAAGAAGTCAAAGACAACACAAACAAATGAAAAAAATACTCCATAGTCATGGATTGGAAGAGTCAACATTGTTGATATCTATTCTACCAAAGGCAATCTACAGATTCAAAGCTATACCCAATTAACTGCCAACACCATTCTTTTCAGAACTGGAAACAATACAGAAATTCATATGGCAACATAAATTATCATATATAGGAAAAACAAGTCTTAGCTAAATAAGCAAAGTGGGAGGTATCCCACTTCCAGACTTTAAAATTTTTTGTAAGACTACAATAATCACAATATCTTGGTATTGGTACAAGAACAGGCATATAGAACAATGGAACAGGATAGAGATTCTGGAAGCAAAACTTCAGTTTCTCAACCAACTCATCTTCGACAAAACCTTCAACAACAACCACTGGGAAGAATAGAACTTATTCAGCAAATGGTGCTGGGAAAACTGGCTGACCATGTGCAGAAGAATGAAACAGGACCCCTACCTATCACCATACACAAAAATCAACTCCAAATGGATCAAAGACCTAAATGTAAAACCTCAAATTTTAAGAATCTTTGAAATTGCAGTAGACACCCATACAGAAATCGGAATAGACAACCAATTCCTGATCAAACCCCCAAAAGCCAAGCCATAGTAGATATGATAGAAAAGTGGGACCTCATCAAACTAAAAAGCTTCTGTTAAGCAAAAGAAACCATTAAGAGAGTGGGGAGATAGTTCACAGAACCAGAAAAACAATTTTCCAATTGCATATCTGGCAAAGGCCTAACATCTGGGGTCTACTAGGTACTCAAACGTGCTGAAAGGAAAAAACAAAACAAACAAAAAAAAACCCAGCCCCATTAAAAAGTGGGCAAAAGATATGAATAGACAATTCCCTAAAGAAGACATATGACCAGCCAGTAGATATATGAAAAAATGCTCAGCCTCACTAATCATCAGAGAAATGCAAATCAAAACCACACTGAGATACCACCTAACTCCAGTAAGAATGACCATCATTAATAAAACAAAAAACAACAGATGCTTGCTGGGAGGATGCAGAGAAAAGGGAATGCTTCTACACTGTTGGTGAGAATACAAACTAGTTTAAACTCAATGGAAAACATTGCGACGATTCCTAAAAGAACTAGTAATTAACCTTTTGTATGATTCATTAATCCTCCTTCTTGGAATATACCCAGAGGAACTCAAATCACTCTATGAAAAAGATACCTGCATATACCTTTTTATTGCAGTACTATTTACAATAGCAAAAACATGGAACCAACCACGCTGCTCATCAAAAGTAGACTGAATAAAACAAAGTGGTGCATATACACAATGGAATATTATGAGGCCAAATAAGTACAAAATTATGGGCTTCACAGCAACTTGGATGGATTTAGAGTCTATAATACTCAGTGATTTATCACAGAAACAAAAACTGTGTACCATATGTTCTCACTCATAAGTTGACCCTGGACATTTATCATAATACTATAATAAAGGGACTGGTAGTAGCTGGAAACTGCCAGGGGAGGGAGGGGGTAGCACATAACATTAATAAGTATACCTGATCTTTAACTAGACAAAGTGGGAACCAAAGGTAAGCTCAAACTTTACCTGTATGACAACCACTTGTATACCTAATCCTGAATTGTACCCATATCTTTAAAATAAAGTAAATTTTTAAAAAACTTTAACAAAAGATCTGAAGACAATATAATGTAAGGTAAAGACTGGAATAAAATATTTGGAAAGTATGTTCTTAGATAAGATAGATAAGTGGGACTTCATCAAACTAAAAAGAATGCTTGTATTCAGACTATACAAGGATCTATCAAAACTCGTAATAACAAAACATACAATCAGATAAAATGGGAGAAATATATGAGCACATATGTAACTAAAGACGATACACAAGTGGCAATAAGAAAAAAAGCTGAGCAGTTTATAGTTATTAGGATAGTGCAAATAAAAATCATAATAAGTATTCCTATAGGTTGGCTAAAATTACAAAGATTGATCATACCAAATATTGGCTAGGATATGGAGGAATTGAATGTCTCCTACACTAATGAGTGGAATAAAAAATGATATAACCTGGTGTTTTCAGAGATGACTTTTATTAGGAATAGTTTGTACTTTGCAGCAACAATTGTTATTTGCATTATATAAAACTTTAAAGGATCTCTGAAATTAAAAAAAAATGATGTAACCATTTTGGAAAATAGTTTGACAATGCCTTAAAAAGTTAAACATATGCCTAATATGTGATTCAGGCATTTCACTACTATTCATTTATCACCAAGAAATGAAAGACCATGTCTATGAAAAAATTTACATGTGACTCATAATATTTTTATAATTGTTCACTTTTAATTGCTAAAAATGAGTAAAACTCACATGACCTCCATTGATGCAATTTACTAGAATATTGTCGAGAATTTTTGCATCTATGTTCATCAGGGAAATTGGCTTGAAGTTTTCTTTCCTTGTTGGGTTTTTGCCATTTTGGAGTATCAGGATGATATTGGCTTCATAGAATGAGCTAGGAATAATTCCTTTCTTTCCCATTGTCCTGTTCAGGGTTTAAATTTCTTCCTATTTCAATCTTGGGAAGATATGTGATGCCAATCATTTCTCCATTTTCTCCAGATTTTCTAGTTTGCTCACATACATATGTTCATCATAATCTCTGATAATCTTTTGGCTTTCTTCAAGGTCATTTGTAGCATCATCTTTTTTTTTTTTCTATTTGTGTTGTTCAATTTTTTTCTCTCTTTTCTCTCCTTCTCCTCCTCCTCTTCTTCTTCCACTTCTTCTTCCCCTTCTTCTTCCTTTTCTTCTTCCTTCTCCTCCTCTTCTTCTTCTTCCTCCTCCTTCTCCTTTTTGTTAATCTGGCCAGATTATTTATTCTTTCATAGAACTAGCTTTTCACCTCATTGACCCTTTTTTGGGGGTATCCATTTGATTTAGCTGTGATTTTATTTTGATAATTTCCATTCTTCTACAAGTTTAGAGATTGCATTGTTTTGTCTTTCCAGCTTTCTTAGGTGCAACATTAGACTGTTTAATTGAGATGTCTCTATTTTCTTGGTGTATGAGTACAATGTTATAAACTTCCCTTTAGTACTATTTTTATGGTATCCTAGAGGTTTTGGTATGTTGTGCCATTGTTTTTGTTTGTTTCTAGGAATTTTTTATTTCTGTCTTTATTTCTGTGTTAACCCAAAAGTCATTCAGAAGCATGTTGATTAATATCCATGAATTTGTGTATTTTAGAGGGTTCTGGTTGGTGATGATATTTATTTTTATTCCACTGTGGTCTGAGAAGATTCTTGGTATGATTTTGATCTTCTAAAATTTATTTTTGCTTTATTTATGCCTGAGCATGCGGTCAGTCTTGGAGTATGTACTATGTGCTGTGGTTGTTGGGTGAAATGTTCTATAGCTGTCTATTAGGTCTAATTGATCAAGTATTAAGGTTCCAAATTTCCTTGTTAATTTTTTGCCTCAATGATCTGTCTAAGGTTGCTAGTGGGGTATTGACGTCTCCAGCTATACTTATATGCTTGTCTACAGCAATTGCTTTATAAATCTGGATGCACCTATGCTGTGTGTTTATATTCAAGATGGATTTTTTTTTTTTGCTGGTGGATTGAGCATTTTATCATTATGTAATGTCCTTTTAAATTTGTATTGATTTAAAATCTGTTTTGTCTCATATAAGAACAGCTACTCATACTCTTTTCTGTTTTCCAATTGCCTTGAAGATCTTTCTCCAGCCCTTTACCTTGACACTGTTGTTATCATAAGCAGTGAGATGGGTTTCCTGAAGGTTGCAGAAAAATTGATCATACTTTTATATCCAATTTGACACTCTGTACCTTTTGAGTGGTGCATTCAGACAATTGATTTTTAATTATAGTTATGTGGGAGTTTTTTCTGTCATATTGCTATTAAGAAGCTGTTTTGTCTTTTAAGCTTTGTGGTTGATTTGTGTGATCTGTAAATTCCATGTTTTTGTTGTGGGTTCTTTTGTTTTTGTGCATGGAACTTAAGCATCTCTTGAAGGGCTGGTCTGTAGGTAGCATATTCTATTAGGGTTAAGATGTCTGGGGAGGATTTTAATTCTCCTTCATAAATGAAGCTGAGTTCAGCAGGGTAGGAAATTCTTGGGTAGAAATGCTTTCTTTAAGAATGTTAAACATGGGGTTCCAGTTCCTTCTGGCTTATAGGGTTTCTACTAAGAGATCTTCTGTGATTCTGATGAGTATTTTTTAGTAGGTGATCTGTCCCTTTTCTCTAGCTGGCTTTAGATTTTTTCTTTCTTGCTCACCTTGGTGAGACAGATTATTGCGTGTGGATGGTCTCATGTGATATCTCATGGGGACTTTCTGAATCTCTTGCCTCTGCATGGCTGCCTCTCTAGCAAGATAGGGAAATTTTCTTAGACAGCCTATTGAAAACATGTTCTATTGTGTTCTCACTTTCCCCTTCTTTCTCAGGGATGCCATCAGCTATAGATTTTATCTTTTTACAGAATCCCAGAACTCCTGTAGGCTTTGCTCATTATTCTTAAGTCTTTTCTCTTTGCTCATTATTCTTAAGTCTTTTCTCAGACCAGGTTGGCTCAATAATTTGATCCTCAAGCTCTAAGATTCTTTCCTATGCCTGGTCAATTCTGTTGTTAAGACTTGCTATTGTGTTTTAAAGTTTCAGGAGATAAATCTTAATTTTCAGAAGTTCAGTTTGGTTCTATCTTAGAATGGCAAGATCTGCTTTCACTTCCTGCAGTTTTCATGGCTTGGATGATTTGAATGTCCACTTTTAGTGGATTTCATTGAGTGTTTTTGCCATCCATAGTCTGAATTCTGTTTGTTTTCAGGGACAGGTCATTCTGGATGAGTTCCATTGCTTGGGATCTAGGAAGCCCTTTGTAAGTTATGACTCATTAAAGCTGTGCTGGTGATTTATTTCTCTTCCTTATCTGTGGGGGCAGACTTTTTTCTTTTTATTTGGTTGTTTTTGAAATTAGATAAAGTCGCTACTATTGAAGTACTGTTTGTAGTGTGTGTGTGTGTGTGTGTGTGTGTGTGTGTGTGTATGTGTGTGTGTTTTAACCTGGCCTCCTACCTCTGGTTTGCCTGTGGGAGGGGCAGCAGTAGCAGGAAGGGTGGTGAACCGGGAACAAACCATCTGGCACTGCTTCACCAGTGAAGTCTGCTGGGATGGGGCAGGTTCTTTCCTCTTGTTTGGAGACTTTTCCCTCCCTTCAGCACTAATGCCAAGGCCCTGCGATGTTTGGGAGTTCTGGCAGCCTCCTCCCCAGCCCTGTGCCAGGACGTGCTCAGCGGTTCTTCTCTGGTACAGGTACCCTTAGGGGTGTGGAGTGGCCTCCTCCCATTTTGGAGGGGCCACCCATTTTCCCATTGGTGAAGAGTTGATACTCTGCCCCCAAGACAGTAGCTTGGCGGGGCTACAACTGCTATGCCCTGCAGACGTGTCTCCCTTTCCATTCCTACCTTACTTTGTGGGAGATGGGATCGCAGTGATGGCGGCCTCCTGAGGGAAAGTTGTGTCTCCAGCGCTGAGCCAGAGTCACAACGGATGCCAGAACAAGAGAAACGACCCTGAAGTGGGTGCACTGTCCTTGCTGGGTTCTGGAGAGAGGGGAAAGGGAGAGCACCCACATGGTGCAGAACTTCTCCATGGGAGGTTGTTGTGGCCACTGGTACTGAGCTCCCTGAGAAGTGGTGTTCCCCAGGCTCCACATGAATCCTACCGGTGCCTCTGTCCCTGCTTAGGTAGATGCAGGAGGGTTATAGGAGTGGGGAGTGTGCCTAGGCTCTCTCTCCCTTGGCTGGGACTGCACAGGGTTGCAAAATTGGTGCCATGTAGCAAAAAACGGCTACTGGAGTTTCACTTGTCTGAGAGGATCTGCTGATAAGATCATTATGAGGCAGCCAATGTCCCAAAAGGTCATAGAATAGAATGTGTGCAGAGAAGAAGAGCAGTCACTTTCACTTATCCTTGAATCTCCAAGAGTTCTTTTCTGGG
>CAUYQG010014314.1:0-25577 GCA_963574415.1 Tarsius wallacei | reverse complement strand
TCCCATCAGAGGAGAGGGGTTCATCCCATTAGAGGAGAGGGGCCCATTCCATGAGAGGGGAGGAGTCCCATCCCATGAGAGGGATCCATTCCATGAGAGGAGTGGGGTCCATCCCATGAGAAGAGAGGAGTCGCATCCCATGAGAAGGGAGGGGTCCCATTCCATCAGAGGAGAGGGTCCATCCCATTAAAGGAGGAGAGGGGAGGGGTCCCATCCCATGAGAGGAGAGGGGCCCACCCCATTGGAGGGGAGGGATACCATCCCGTGAGAGGAGAGGAGTCCATTTCATGAGAGGGGAGGGATCCATTCCCATCAGAGCGGTCCCATCCTATGAGAGGGTGGGGTCCCATCCCATCAGAAGGGTCACATCCCATGAGAGGGGAGGAGTCCCAACCCATCAGAGGAGAGGGCTCCATCCCATGAAAGGGGAGAGGTCCCATCCCATGAGAGGGTCCTGTCCCATGAGAGAAGAGTCCATCTCATGAGAGGGGAGAGGTCCCATCCCATCAGAGGGGTACATTCCATGAGAGGAGAGGGGTCCATCTCACGAGAAGAGAGGGGTCTCGTCCCATGAGAGGAGAGTGGTCCCTTCCCATCAGAAGGATCCCATCCTATGAGAGGGAGGGGGCCCATCCTATGAGAGGAAGGGATCCCTTCCCATGAGAGAAGAGGGTTCCCATCCCATCAGAGGGGTCCCATCCCATGAGGGGGGAGTAGTCCCATCCCATCAGAGAAGAAAGCTCCATCCCATGAAAGGGAAGGGGTCCCATCCCATGAGTGGGTCCCATCCCATGAGAGACAGGGGTCCATTCTGTGAGAGGGGAGGGGTCCCATCCCATCAGAGGGATACATCCCATGAGAGGAGAGGGGTCCATCCCATGAGAAGAGAGGGGTCTCGTCCCATGAGCGGAGAGTGGTCCCATCCCATCCCATCAGAGGAGAGGGGTCCATTCCATTTAAGGACAGGGGTTCCATCCCATGAGAGGGGTCCCATTCCATGAGAAGGGAGGGGTCTCATCCCATGAGAGGAGAGGGGTCCAACTCATGAGAGCTGCAACCTTTCTTAGTGCATCCTGCTGATGCCTGGTGGTCACCAGTTCTCCGACTGCGCATAACCAGGAGAACACTATCACCTGCAAAAGAAAGTTCTCCAAGGGACTGTGCCTCTGCACTGGGATGACAGGACTCCATCACAGCAGGAGGCATGGAGTCACAGGACCTGGCAGAGGAGGGCGGCAGGAAGGGAGCTGCTGTGGGTATTCTTGGACAGACAGTCAGAAGCCCAGGTCTGGAAAAGACAGTGCACAGCACCTTGTCACCAGGTGGTTGTCATGGAGCCATAGAACCGGCACCTGCGGAGGAGACTCACTGGTCAGGATGCAAGGCACAGGATGGTGCTGAGGATGAGTCCTCCTGTTTGCAAGGAGAGGATGCCAACTTATCTGCATGTGTGTAAATTTTCGGGAGCCACAAACAATTCCAGAGACAATACCTCACTCATGGAGGGGAAGAAACAAAGAAAGACCGATGGAGAGAGATTAAGTGGACACATATGTGCATTGGGCTGGTGAGGGCATAAACCAGATGGGACAGACAGGAAAGGCAGGTATCTGGAAGGAAGGACAGGTGGACCTCCGAGCTATGTCTGGCCCCGCGAGCTGTCCCTTTCAGGGTCTCATTCAGATTTGCACTTAGTCCCTAGAGCCTATTCTGAAGGCAGAAGTGCTTCCCCAGAGGCAGTGAGCCAGAGCTGTCCACATACGCTGTGGCCCATCAAGCCCTGAGAACTCGGCCCTGACATCCCTGGTGGGTTTGGGTTGGGGGAAAAGGCTTCCTAATCATGTGTCAAAAAAACTGTTCTAACTGTAGCAAAATGCACCTAATGTAACGTTTACCATCTATTTTAAACAGACAGCTCTGCAGGACTAAGCCATTCCCAGGGTCGTGGGGCCATCACCATCTTCCCAGACAGAAGCTCTGAGCCCCTGAACACTCTCCCCCAACCCAGGCCCTGGAGCCCTTGTCCTCCTTCCCACCTGGGAGACTGCTCTCTGGGGGCCTCCTATAAGCAAGTCTGTCATGTCCTCAGGCTGCATCCAGGCTGGAGCGGGGTCAGAATCCCCTCCTTAGGGCTGAGCCACATTCCATCGTCCCGTAGGCCACTGTGTATTCATCTGTCCCTCCATCGACAGACACGTGGATCTGTGAGTGTTGCTGTCGTGAGTATGGTTGTGCACATGTCTCTTGGAGACGCAGCTTTTGGTTCTCTGGGGAGGGACCCCATGGTCCCTGCTGGATCCCATGGTCATTCTGTTAAGTTTTTTGAGGAACTGCCACCCTGTCTTCCGCAGCCACCTCATACATCACTGCAAGAAACGTCATCCTGCTTAAGCCAAACACGAAATCCCCCAAAGAATGAAATGAGGCTTTCCTGGGTGCAGTTCTGCCTCCAGCGGGAAGGGAGGGCTTGAGACTCTGTCTGAGCCTCCCTCTAGCCCTCACGATCCTGCCCTGAGTGGGCATAGAACCTGGTTGTCTAGATGTATTCCAGGTCCTCCAGGGCTGGCTCGGGGGAGAGCCCGGGTTTCTTCGCGGGGTGTGGGAGGCAGAGGCCCAGATGGCAAACGACGAGCACTGTTCCCTGTCCCTGTGATGCCAAGTCCCTTGGGCCTGGGGATCTGGTTCCACACTGAGGACTGATCAGATGCGGAGGGAGACTGAACAGCAGTAGAAGGGCCTGGAGCCCTCTCCCCTTCCACACCTGCATCTGCCCTCGCTGGACAGAGGGCACTCCTTAGGGCCGGAGGGGAGCACACCTCTCCTGTCACTGAACAGGCCACCTACAGGGGGCCAACCAGCACAGAGGGGCGTGCAGCTGGGGTCAGAGCCTTCCTCCCCCTTGCACTGGTCATGTGGCCTCAACTGCTCCTCATCTGCTTTGAGACTCATTTCACAGGCCACAAGGCCAGTGGTGATCATGTTGAATTCTTTTTTTGGTTTCAATTTTTTTTTTGAATTAGGGTCTTGCTCTGTCGCCCAGGTCAGAGTGCAGTGGCACCATCACCACCGCCTTGACCTCCTGGGCTCAGACAATCCTCCCGCCTCAGCCTCCTGAGTAGCTGGGACTATAGGCACACGCCACCACACCCAGCTAATTAAAAAAAAAACAAAAAACATATAGAGATATATTTTAGCTCAGGCTAGTCTCAAACTCCTGGACTCAAGTGATTCTCTTCCCTTAGTCTCTCAAAGTGTTGGGATTACAGGTGTGAGCTCCAGTGCCTGACCTGTTTTAATTAATCAATCAATCAATCAATCAATCAACCAATGAAATTTTTGGTAGAAGTAAGGTATCAGCCCAGGCTGGTCTCAAACTCCTGACCTCAAGTGGTCCTCCTGCCTTAGCCTCCCAGAGTACTGGGATTACAGGCGTGAACCATGGCACCCAGTCAATCATGTAGCATTCTTAATGTGTGTTGTAGAGATGACATAGCATGGTACTTGGACAGCCTCGAACCCAGTGCCCGGATCCCAGGGGTCCCACAGATGCTCCCTTCTTCCTTCCTTTCTCGTCCTTTCTTGGTTACTGACTTAGGGCACATCCTCCCAGAGTTTCCATCTCCCCAGCTGCTGGGTATGAATCTTGGGGGCCATTCCCACCAACAGCAGCTCCCCATGGGGTGATTCGCATGGGATTCTGGGTCACCAGATGAAGCTCAGACTTGTCCCCCTCCAGCTTCCCAGTTCAAAGTATCACAAGGTGAGGGACTGAAACCATCCCCTGGGAGCCCATTCCAAGGCCTGGCCAGCCAAGGGTGCTGTGCCCCACCCCCTCTTCCAGGCACAGACCCTCAGCAAGGAGGGAGCAACCTGCCCAGGAAGACTCCCGCAGACCCGCCTTGCCCTGGCTAGCTCTTGTTAGATTTTGTTCCAGCCTCACCTTTACTTAACTGTGGAGGACTTCAGGGTGTGTGTGTGTGTGTGTGTGTGTGTGTGTGTGTGTGTAAGTGTGTGTGTGCGCGCGCGCGCGTGCGAGCCCGCGTGTTGATAGCAGTTGGTGATAGATGCCTTTGGCGCCCACACATTCAATAACACCCACACTCACCAAAGGGAGGGGGAGGGGGCCGTTTTACGGGCGATCACATAACTGCTTGCAATTTGGCCATTCATTGTGTCTTTGGCGTTTTATGCTGTGCATTAGCAGAAGCAATTTCATGCATATGGATATAATGCATTAAGTGGAGGCATTTAAATATAGTGAAACTAATTTTATGATGATTAGTTGAAGGAAAACATTGCATTCGTATCATCCATATAGAAGCCAATTTGCATGAAAATGCCCAAAGTTGCTATGCCAACATTTTCTGTGCTGCTGGTCGGGGTCGTCTCCGAGTCAGGACTTTGTATTAAAAATCGGTCTCCAGTGCCCACGTCTTCTAATTCATTGCAAGCTGTAGGCCATTTGCTCACAAAGCGCTCGCAGTAAAACAAATGAATAGCTAAAATACTCATTTGCATGATTCCCATTCGAAAACGATTCCCCTGAAATTAAAAACGCGTGTGACTCGGTGGTGAAGATGGATGGGCCGCCAGGCGGGCAATTAATATTTCCGGCGTTCTCTTTAGGGCCCTCCCAAGACCGCGCAGTGCACGCCAGACACATCGGGCCGCGACGGCCCGGCCCGCGCGGCAGCTTGCTCCAACGTCCCTGCATTGTCGCGCTCACATTACGCAGTAATTAAAACTATTTACCATTCCCACTTACCCGCCATCTGCTCTATGAAGACGCCTCTTCCACTGAAAGCCTTCTTCAGAGAGCCCCAAGAAGAGGGGACAGCACAGTGCCCACTGTGGAGGGGGCTGGGGCCTCCTTCTCCTCTGCCAAGTCCACCCACCCCCATGAAAGGGAGGATGGAGGAGGTCAGGGCATGTGAAGCCATGTTTCTCCCTGGGCTGGTCGTGTGCGGGCTGGTGTGTGAGAGCACAGTTTCCTCTGCCTTTTGGAGGATCTTGGCTTAGGTCTGGGGTGTATCTAGGGGGAGCCTAGGCCTGGATCCTCTCACACATAATGACTGAAAGAAGTCTGGGAGTTTTGGCCTTGCAGGTGGCCTGGCAGAGCCACCAGTTATGGTTGCACAGGTTGTTCACTGCACAAGCGTTACCAGCCTAGAGGGCTGCAAAGGCTGAAGTCTGTCTGTGATCCAGGCATCAATCTGTGGGCTGTCGCACCAAAGGGAGCCTTCTTCTAGTTCACATGTAGGTGTTTACAACCCAGCTGGGTCTCCTCTGAGGGAGGCTACCTTGAAAGTCATCAAGGAACCACTTCCTTTTCTGTGGCAACTGATGTCTTGCAGTTTGGCTTGTTCTGCTGGGACCTGGCCTTGCTCAGACTGGTGTTTGCTCTCGGAAGCTGTGCCAGGATGTCCACACAGCAGCCTCCTCTGTGAGCGCCTCTCCCCACTGTGGGCCAGGCCTCCAAAGCTGGCACAGACTCACCTAAGGAGAAGCCCCTGCAGGTGGAAGTGGGAACCAGCATGCCTCTGGGACACAGGGAGTCCCAGACTTGGCACTGGGTGCATCCCCCTTCAGAGCCAGCCTGGCATGACCCTCAGCAGCTCCCAAAGCACTTGTGGAGTTGCACAGATGGTGGTGTCTTGGCCTGGAGTTCTTGGCCTGGAGGCCTGCCAGCTCAGGGCCCCCACAGACGTGCCCAGCCCACAACCTCCCATCGTGGTAAGTCCCCCTGGTGCAGCCAAAGTGCTTGGATCCCAGGGCTGAGTTCCGGGCTGTGACTGTCCTGGCTCCATTCTCAGGGGCTCAAGGCCACCTACCCTGGGCCCTGGGTCCCTCCCGTCCTCTCATCTCCCTATCTGTGTCTCCCCCTTCTGGAAAAGGGACCCGCGTGCCCAGGTCACAGGCTCTGCTGTCAGCCTCGATGACCCCACATGGGCTTGAGCTGGTGCTGGTTACTGTCACGCCCCATCCCCTGGTCTTGGCCATTCGCAGCAAAGTGACTGACATGGTATTGTGGGACATGAGGGTTTAGCCCAGACGAGGGAGGCAGATTCAAGTGAGAGCTTTGTCCGACAGCGCAGAGACCTCTGGAATCTGCGAGACCCTCGCTGTCATTGTGATGGACACAATGGCATCTGGGCCCTTCCTAACTTGCTGTGTGACGTTCAGCGAGTCACTTGCCCTCTCCAAGCCTCTGTCTCCTCATCTCCACCCCACACATGGGGCAGTTCTCAACCCACATGGCCCTGCACAGCCTCCCATGGCTGTTCAGTCATATCTCCTGGACAATCACCATCCCTGTCCTGAAGCTTTGCTTCTGAGGCATGAGTGAGGGAGAACACACCCATCTGCTGAGGAAGACATTAGTAAGAGGGAACCAGGAAGCAAGACCCCGAAAAGGAGGGAAAGAAGGTTGGGCGCAGTGACTCATGCCTGTCATCCCAGCACTTTGGGAGTCCGAGGTGGGAGCATGGCTTGAACCCAGGAGTCAAAGATCAGCTTGGGCAACTTGACGAGACCTTGTCTCTACAAAAATAAAAATAAAAATAAATATAAAAAATTAGCTGAATGTGTTAGTGCGCACCTATAGTCCAGCTACTCAGGAGGCTGAGGCCGGAGGATGGCTTGAGCCTAGTAGGTCAAGGCTTCAGTGAGCCTTGATCGTGCCACTGCACTGCAGCCAGGATAATAGAATGAGACCCTGACTCAAAAAAAGAAAAAAAAGGGCAAGAAAGGACAGAACATTCCAGATCAACCCTCAGATCTTCCCCTGCACTATACCTGGGGAGTCAGAAAGAGGAAGGGGTGGAGCTGACTCCCCCTTAATGAATACCCTGAAGATCTGCCCTGGTCCTGACTAAAGCAGTGCGGGAGCCAGCCTGCTCTATGGCCTGGAAAAAACATGACACGGAGCAGCTTTGGACAGCAGAACAAATACTTGCATGTAAAAGGCAACATTTTAGGCGGGTGCTGGATACTAGATGATGGGGGCTCCGCAGGGGCTGATGAGGCCTGGCAGACTCTTGTCTCTGTGTATGCGGCCCAGTCCTCACATGCTGGAAGGCCCCTCGGCACAGGCATGCGGCGGGGACCTGTGGGGACCACGCACACACCTGCACCTGCACGACCTGGCCTGCCCCAAGCGCCTCGACCCAGGGCAGCTCTGCCAGGTGTTTACAGCCCTGTAAATCAACGTGGGACTGATTTGATGGTGCTAAATTAATAAGACTCGTGCCTTGTTGCAAAATAGCAATGACAGCAAGTTGCAGGACTCGGCGCCGATGAGGAGATGCCACGTTAACAATCCCTCTGAAGTTTCATGGAGGATTTCAAAACCAATTTTAATTAAAACAAAAGCCGATGCGTGGCAGTAATGTGGGTGTTAAGAAGGGAAAATGCAAAATGTCTTTTTAAATCCATTTTAATATGTCTTAAGGACCGGATGACGGATGTGGCTGGGGCCCGCGGCTGACATGGAGCAGGAGGCTGCCAGGGCATGCCAGCAACAGCGGCACTGGCCCACTGGCAGGCAGCTTCCAGACCCGGCGTCCTCTCCCATGTTGGGGCCCAAGGAGGCCCCCTTCTGGGGATGTTCTCAGTCTTGGGGACAGCAGCAGAAGCTGGCCTTGAGCCCCTGCCACTTGGGGCAGGAGCAGGGGAGGACAGGGACATGGACCACAGGCCTGGCTCCCACCACCTGTGATGGGAGTTCAAGGCCTCTCTGGGAACCCTGAGGGTTGGGATTATGTAGGAACCAGCTGGAGTGCAGGAGCTCGTGCCTGAGGAAACTGAGACAGAGCAGTCAGGGTGGAAAACCTGCAGATGGATCATGGAGACCTGGGACCCCAGGGAGGTGCAAAGCTGGTGCCAAGCAGGGCCCGGAGCCTGGGGAGACCCCAGAGCAGGTTGGGAGCTTTGGGGTGTTGGCAGAGGTGTGAACTTGGCCGATTGAGACTTAGGGGACCCACATATGTCAGTCGCCCGTTACTTCAGTTTCTCCAGCTTTCAAATGGAACTGTGATAGAAGTGACTTCACCCGGCTACTATGAGAATTTGGTGAGTGGTCCCCTGGGACACATGCCCAGAAGGCCAGCAAGCGGTCCAGGAATGGCAGTCTCATCACCCTTCTCTCCACCTGCTGTGCCTTCCATCAGAGACGCCACTCCTGCCCAAGGTCCTGCTATGTAATACGAACAACGTTAACATGGGCGGGTGACACACAGAGGCCCAAGGATGCCCAGGCACTGCTCTGAACGACTCGTTACAGCAACCAGGCTCTGGGGGGAGGAAGGGGTGCATCATGTGGGGTGACTGGTGGTGGGCCTTGGATTTCAGCTAGATGGTAGGCTGCAGAGGCCAGATGGGTGCCAGGAGGCCAGTGGCCTTCATACTTTTCTAACCACAGCAGGAAATAAAAACACACTTTCCTACATGATCCAGCACACACATGTATGCACACAGTACATGCACACACATATGAACACACATGCACACACATGCACGAGCACACACCTACTCACATACGTGCACACATACATGCATGAACAAACATACACAGTTACAATTGAGAGAAGTTCCACAAAAGAGCACCCTTATGCCATTTGATGCGCATAACATTTTTATTCTCTTCTATTCTCTTTGCAGAAGAAACTGTTCACGACTTGCTCTCCCAGGCAGGTCCAGCCCACGGTCTACAGGCTGCGCACAGCCCAGGACAGGTAGTCATGTGGCCCCACAAAATCATCTCACATCATGTGTTTTTCAGCATTTGTCTTCTTCGTGGTCCCATGCATAGTTCCCTTTTTGAAGGTCACACTCATGCCTTGTTCATGCCATTGCTTTTTAGCAGCACAGACATTTGTGAACAGCTATTTTCGATGATGAAGCACATGGAGAGCAAAATTCGAACAAGTGTTGTTTACGAGCACCTTGAGAACTCACAGAGAACTGCGGCCACATCCATCCAACCAGACATGGATAGACTCGCTTTACAAAAACAAGCTCAAATGCCCCACTAGTTTAATATTGTTCTCAATTTTCTAAACCGTATAATAAAAATATAAAAAAAAGAAGTCTTATGATGTATATATACTAACTCTATGATACAATTTATGTGCAGCCCAAGACGATTCCTCTTTATTCGATGTGACCCTGGGGAGCTAAGGTTGAAAGTCCCCACCTTGGATCACAACCCGTTCTCGAGACTTGGCCTGTTCTGCAGGACGCAGCCTGCACCCATTACTGTGTAAGGCTCCACACGCTGTTCTACCTGCCGGGGGTGTTGGGGGTGCCCATGTCCCAGGTGAGGAGCTGAGATTCAGGACACGGCAGTGACTGTTCCCAACCCCCACACGTCCCTGAAGGGCACTGACCTCACGGCTTTGATGGCCCCCAGTCTCAGCTGTCCCTTCACCCCCCACACCATAAGCTACACCACTCAGAAAGCCCCAGGCTAGCTTGGCACCACCATGGCCAGGTGACCTTGGGGACTTACTTCATGTGTGAGCCTCAGTTTACCTGTCCATAAAAGGGGATGGTCATAGCACTTACAGGGCTGCCCCCTTTTGCTTGCCCCAGCCCGAGGGGCTTTTTATTTCTCAGGAGCTAATATTTTATTTTTTTAGATTCAATTGATTTTATTATCTACAAACTCACTACTTTAAACACTGGAATTCTTTCTCAACACTTGTTTTTTGAAAACTTTCTCATCTTATTCTTAATTTTGATTTCATTGTCTCATTTTTAGAGACAGGGTCTTACTTGTTGTCCAGGCTGGTCTCAGACTCCTGGGCTCAGGTGATCCTCCTGCCTCAGCCTCCGAGTAGCTGAGGCCACAGGTGCCACCAGGCTGGCTGATTCTGATCTCTGATCTTATTCTGATCTGTCGTCTGACTTTCTTCTTTATCTTCTCCCCTTTCGCTCCCTGTGGTCATTCTCTCTGTCTGGGGGTGAGCGTCTACCCCAAGAAACAGGACAGGACAAGCAAAGGGAGCGCAGGAAGAGAGCCCGACCACCCTGGCCTGAGAGGATGTTGGGCCCACTGCTGCATGTCCAACTGGTGAGCTCATGCATGAAGAGGCCTCACGTCCCTTGCCTGGGACTCACAGTGGATGCTCACGCCACTGTCTCATGTGGTCACAGGACTGGCGTCACAGTGAATGCTTGGACCACATCTCAGTGTAGTCACAGGACTGGGACTCACAGTGACGACTCATACTACGTCTTGGTATGGTCATGGGACTGAGGTCACCGTGAATGCTCAGGCCGTGTCTTGATGTGATAATGGGACTGGGGTCACAGTGAACACTCAGGCCACATCTCAGTGTGGTCACAGGAACTGGAACTCACAGTGAATGCTCAGGCCATGTCTTGGTGTGGTCACAGGACCAGTACTCACAGTGAACACTCAGGCCACGTCTTGGTGTGGACATGGGACTGGGACTCACAGTGCATGCTCAGGCCATGTGTCAGCGTGGTCACAGGAGTGGGGCTCACAAGGAACACTCAGGCCACGTTTTGGTGTGGTTATGGGACTGGGGTCACTGAGCGCTAAGGTCATGTCTTGGTGTGCTAATGGGACTGGGACTCACAGTCAATGCTCAGATCACCTCTTGGTGTGGTCACAGGACTGGGGTCACAGTGAATGCTCAGGTCATGTCTCAGTGTGGTCACAGGACTGGGGTTCACAGGGAACACTGAGGTCACATTTCAGTGTGATCACAGGACTGGAACTCACAGTGAACAATCCAGGCCACCATCTTGGTGTGGTCATGGCACTGGGTCAGTGGAAGCCAGTGGCCTTTTGGGTATTCATGCCACACAAGCCTCAAGAAAAGCTGACTCTTAATACCACAGCTTCACTGACTCACACCACAGATCTAGAGACAGCATACCACAGCGTGAGCCTGGGGTGTCACCTCCCCACAAACTCCATCTGTCCATTCCTTCCTCTCCCAGTCTCCAGGCCAAGTTCACCTGGACACTGCAGCAACCTTCAAAGGCTTCAGTCCCTCTTCACATAGGGGCCAGAACCCAATCTGAACCTATTTCACATCTGACCCTGTAGTCACTTCAGATCACGTAGTCACATGCGATCACATGAGATCACAAAATCACATGAGATCACAGTCACATGAGAGCCTGTAGTTACATATGGCTATGTAATCACATAGTTACATGAGATCACATAGATACTTGAGATCAGGTAGTCACATAAGATCATGTAGGCACTTCTGATCCTGTATTCACATCTGACCCTGTAGTCATATCAGATCATAAAGTCACATCTGATCACGTAGACACATAAGGTCACGTAGTCACATCTGATCACTTAGTACTTGTTTTTTTTTTTTTTTTTCTGAGTTGTTTGTTCATTTTCCTCAGAAAATTATTTTTGGTAATTATTTGAGGTCTAGGATTAAAAAGTCTGAGTAGCTTCTGCAAAGTACCTTAAAGACTCTTCAAGACGACTTTAAATTAAATTGAAGGTAACAGTTATTCTGACCATTCAGGTGATGTGGATTTGGGTTGTACATAGACTTTTGTGAATGGTTCTTTTTCTTCCTGTTCTGCCATAACCTTTCTCGAAGTCCCTGGGTATGGCAGGGGTGAGGTCATTTTCCTTCCGGTCATACTTCCCTGAGGGTTTTCCTGTGGAATCTATCTTTATGAGAGAGGAAGTCTTCTTAGAGTCCCATCTTTGCTGAGCACTGGGTTTTATCTTCTCTCCCCCAAAGCACTCTGCCTTCCACTCCACTTTTAGCCTAGTCGCTTCTTACCATCTTGTCATCCTCTATTGCTTTTAAGAGGATAATTTTACTCTGGTTCAGTGTTTCTGGCTGTCTCTACCACGTGGGCTGTTCTACGTAACCCAACTTGCCATGTTACCGGAGACACAAGTCTGCTCTCTGCTTTCTCTACAGCCCTGGGTAACTGTTGCTGCAACAGGAGAAACAGACACTGGAGGTGGGACAGTACGGTCAATCAGCTGGTGTGAAGAATGGGGTGGTGGATATTGAGAAAAAAACTCAAACAAAAATTTTAAAAAAGGTACATGGGGAGAAAAGGCTTCAGTTCAGATAAGAACCAGCAGAAACTAAAACAGAAGCAGATCTGCACATTTTCAGATATTGGGATTATCAGGTATAGAATTTAAAACAATGATGCTTACTACTCAAAGGGAGGAGAAAGACAAGATTGAGAATATCTGGAAGGAAAAAGAAAATGTTTAAAAAGAGAGAAAAAGACTTATCAGATTCTAAAAAGTAGAAAGTATTACATCTAGAAATAAAAAGCAGTTGAAGAAAATACTCAGTTGATGTGTAAAATAGCATTCTAGATATAGCTGGAGAGAGAATCAGTGGACTAGATGAATCCAACAAAGAAAAAAAAAGAGATGGTGTAATGAAAGAAAAGTTAAGAGATATGGGAGATAAAATGGAAAGATATAATATACAAACAATTAGAATTCTAGGAGGAAGAGTGAGGGAATTGGGCAGAGGTAATAACTCAGGAAATAATTACTAAGAATTTCTAGATCGAAAGCAAGATGCCAATTCATAGTTTTAAGAGGATAATGAATTCTATGAAAGTTAAATAAAAGAAATTCACATATAGATTCATCAGAGTGGAACCGGAAAACACAAAGACAACAAAGAAAATAAATATATGTTTTCTACAAAAAAAAAATTATGTTTGGAAGATATACAACAGTGCATACAGTGCTCACATTTGACTGTTTTGTTTTATTTAGAGAGCAAATAAGATTCAAATAAGGCTGGGTGCAGTGGCTCACCTTTGTAGTTCCAGTTACTTGGGAGGCTGAAGGGAGAGGATCACTTGAGCCTAGAAATTCAAGGCCAGCCTGGGCTACGTAGTGAGGCCTCATTTTCACTAATAATAATAATAATAATAATAATAATAATAAAATAAGCCAGGCATAGTAGCACATACCTGTAGTCCCAGCTACTCAGAAGGCTGAGGTGAAAGGATGACTGAGTACAGGAGGTCGAGGCTGTAGTGAACCATGATCATGCCACTGCACTCCCAGCCTGCATAACAAGAGTCAAACCTCAATTGGAAAAAAAAAATGATTCAAATAAGCTGACAAAGAAAATATTTTAAAACTGCTGGAGAAGGGGAAAAACTAGGTTACAATGAATTCAAAAGAAAAAGACTAGATTAGCAGTTTACTTTTAACAACAACACTGGGGACAGGGGATAATAGAATATCTTAGCATATGTTAAGCAAAAATAACTGCCGATCTAGAATTCTGTAGCCATGAAAATGTCCTTCAAGAATGAAGGAAAATTAAAACTTTTCAGATAAAAATACAAGAAGAACCAGATGCGGTGGCTTACACCTGTAATCCCAGGGGTGAAGGTGAGAGAATTACTTGAGCTCAGGAGTTCAAGACCAGCCTGGGCAACATAGCCATGTCAAATTTTAAAAAATGAGCCATGATCGTGCCACTGCACTCCAACATGAATGACAAGACTGAAACCTCAACTCAAAAAAAAAAAATTCAAATAAGCCAACAAAGAAAATAGTTTCATCAGTGTGGTGGCACGTGCCTGTTGTCCCCGCTATTGAAAGTCTGAGGCGGAAGGATCACTTGAGCCCATCAGGTCAAGCTGCAGTGGCCATTATTGTGCCCCTGCACTCCAGCCTGGGTCACAGAGTGAGACTCCAACTGAAAAAAAAAAAGAAAAAGAAAAAGGAAATTGCCACAGGAAACACCTCACAAAAGGCAGGGCCAAAGGTTGAACTCAAGGGAGAAGGAATGAGATTGCACATGAGGAGGTGATGTATATAAGCAAACCAAGTACTCTGGGACAGACCAGATGCCCACATGAACTGCCTTAAGCTACACTAATAATACTATGTGGGACCAAAAGAACAGGTAGAATTTAAAGCATGAAAACACCAACAAGTCAGTCAGCGGTTACATGGATTAAAGTGTTCTGAGTCCCTTTTATAGTCTAGAAGGAAGATAAGGGTATTGATTGATATTGGCTATTGGTAAGTTTTAAATATATGTGTTGCAATTTCTAGATTGACTAATACAAGAATAGACGCAAAAAAGATACCTTTCAAATTATTGAGGGAGCAATTTTGAATGGTCAAAGATATTTCTCTAATCCAAAAAGGCAAGAAAGAAGAGTAAAATAAACATAGATAAGGCAGGTCAGACAGCAAGCCCAAAATAATGGATTAGAAATAAATGTCAACACATCAGGAATTACAATAATTGTAAGTGGAACAAATCTCCCTGTTAAAAAGTTCAAGATGATCTGATGGGGGCTGGGATCTGCTTCAAAGGAAGCTCACCCTCAGCTGTGGCTGGAGGCCTCAGTTCCTTCCCCAGGACCCTCTCCAGAGCCAGTTCAGTGTCCTCAGGCCATGGTGCACCCTGGAGTGAGAGACCCAAGAGAAAAGATGAGGAAGACACAGTGCCCTTCATAGATCTTGGTGTGTCCTCCCTGGGCCTTAGTTTTCTCACCTGCATAGTGGAGAAGTGGGGCTAGAATATGAGCAACAAGTGAGCTTCATCTTTCTGGAGAAAAGTTAGTCCCCTGGTGCAGTGAGAAGGTGCTGAGACAGTCCTAAAATCAGGTGAAAGAGGGTAGCGGGACCAGAGGGAGCAGGAGCCTGGCAGCTTACTTACCATGTATGTTTTACCCAGACCAAGGGGTCACTAAACCCAGGGGAAAACAGTTCAATTTCTCCCCTTACTACATGGAGCTCTCTCAGAAAGAAGCCCAAGCTCCTTAGTCAGTAGTGACAACAGCAGCCTCCCCCATGACACCAGTGTGGTCCTCCTTCCTGACATGAGTGTGATCCTCCCTTCTGACATGGATGTGGTCCTCCCTTCTGACATGGGTGCCCAGTTCTCCCTCGCAGCTATGTGACCTGTAGCCATGTTGTTGCCAAACACTGGCTCTTACCCATGGAGTGGAGGTTTCTCCAATGGAATGGAGCATCATGGCAACCAGCCACCCTACATGTCAGGAGTCACTGGCTGCACACCATGGCCCCTCTTAGCTCAGAGCGTCTGGAAGATCCAGAAACCGTCAAGTTCCCGCGCTCCAGGACCTTGCTGTCTATGAGGAGATACCAACAGGGGATCCATCACACTGGAGTGACAGATACGCTCAGGTCATTCTCACAGCAGGGTCCCCCCACCAGCAGTCATAGCATCACCTGGTGATGGTTAGAAATGCAGATTCTCAGGTTCCACTCGGGCCCTCTGAATGCGACACTTGGGCTTGTTGTCAGGAGCCCTCTTGTGACAGACGCAGGCTGGAGGAAGCAGCCCTGCTTTAGGAAGGCAGGACACAGGAGGAGGCCTCCTGGAGGGCCAGGGGCTTGATTCACAATGAGGGACTGGGATTGGGTAGGCGAAAGGGAAGGCATGGGTGACCCCGGGAAGGGCAGTGCATGTGCACAAGCCAGGAGATGGCCACGTGGCCCTTGCTTGATGGAGCAGCTCACAGGCGCTTGGCAGGGTAGGAGCTCGGGCCATGGTGGGCCTCACACCGGCAAGGAGTTTTGGCCTTGATGGCGCGGGCTTGGGTGCCAGTGTAGATGTCTGAGCAGGATAGTGGCAGCAGTTGGTATATCTGAGACCCGCCTGCCAGAGCCCACTCTTGGCTTTCCCTGCACTCCTGACTCACTGAGCAACTCCTCGCACCCACACCCTCCAAAGCCAGGAGAGGTGAGGCGGGGAGGTGGGAAGACGGCAGCCAGACTGGCCTCTCAGCGGAGGCCTGCTCCAGCAGCCGCAGGCCGCAAGCAGGTGTGCTGAATTATGAATGGATGTCGCCTGCAAATAATTGTGAACACGACTGTCCCACACGCGTGTCCTCCGAGGGTCGCAGTGGCAGATCTTGCTGTCTTGCTGTCCTCACGCAGCGGGGCCATGCTTCATCACAGCTGTCATGGGCACAGCCGGCAAGATCTGGGGAGAGGGGACCCCCTGGAAGCCCTGGAAGGGACAGGCCCCTCGACGGCGCACGGCGGCTGCCCTCGACGCTTCCTCCGTTTGATCTATTCCCCGCATCCCTATTAAATAACTAATTATTTAACATCTTTTAGAGCTTTGTTATATATTAGAACAGGCGGGACACAAATGAGTGCTTTTAATAATATAAAAGCCCATTAGCTTCATTTACTGTTAATGTTAAAATAAACATGAGGCAATTTAGATATACCATTCCAATTTCACGGAAACTTTGATGTTTTTCTTCTCTAGTCACATAATTAAGGGAAAAACTACTAATGATATTAAGTTTGTACAGTGTTAATGACAGAAACAGGCACCAGCCGAAATTGCAGCCATTAATATGAAAAAATAAAATATTTAACAGGGGAGATCGATGAGTGCAATTTTAATAAACCAAAATGAAGAAAATTAATTCTAGAAAGTTCCGCAGTCTCTCACACGCTCCCATTACACGAGCTGTCTGATGTATTGTTCGCATGGTCTTGGTTATTTATGGACGGTCTGGAGGAAGATCTTGGTTTTTGCACGCTATCTTGCGGATGGTGAGGATGGTGCCTTTATTTATTTAATTCTCTTCCGTTTCCCTCCCTCCACCGCCAGTCCCCACACAGAAGTGACTCTACTTATGGGGTGTGCTATGACGGAGGGCCCTTGCGTCGACATAGAGGGTACACGAGGGGTGGGACAGTTGCTTACCGAGGGGGCACAGCAAGGAACACTGACCACCAGGGCTTGGGTGGCCACAGGAGCTGGCTGTCAGGGCTGCCTCAGGGGCGATGCTCAGCTCTGGAAGGACCCCATGTCTGGGTAGGGACGGCCACAGCTTCACCTGACCTGGCTTCCACCCGTCCCCCCTGGAGGGTTGAGCCCTCCAAATTCACATCCTCCCAGGACTTCAGAATGTGATCTTGTTTGGAAATGGCGTCTTTGCAGATGTCAGTAAGGTGAGGTTTGAGAGGTAGTCATACTGGACTGGGGTAGACCCTGAGCCCAAGGAGAGCATCCTTGCAAGAGACAGAAAGACCCAGACCCGGGAGGAGATGGAGGCAGAGATGGAGGCAGAGACAGAGTGATGCTGCCTTGAGCCAAAACTTGTCTGAGGTCACAGGAGCTGGCAGAGGCAAGGAGTGGCCCTTTCCTTGAGCCCTGGGGGAGTGCGACCATGTGGACATCGCAATGGCAGACTTCTGGCCTCCAGAACGGTGGCAGGACACGTTCCTGTTATCTCTGGTTTAGGGTCATTTGCTCCAGAAACCACAGGAAACACAAAGGTTTTGTGAGGGCCAAGAGACAGCTCACAGAGGAGACAGGGCACACATGGGGCTGGAACCGGCTGCAGGGAGAAGAGGCTGAGCCGAAGCGGGATGGGGCGTGTGTCGCATGTGCAGTGCAAGATCACAAAATGGTGGCAACAGATTATGCAGGTAGTCAGAAGACACCAAGAAGGACTGACCCAGAGAAGCAGGGAGGAGCCCCAGGGCTGGGGTGTGAATGTGGCAGGGACCAGTACCCAGGGAAGTAGGGCTCAGGCTTGGCTCTACCAGGGAGATGCAGGGTGCAACTGGGCTTCTGGGGGGTTGAGTCAAAGCCCATATGTCAGAAGAGCAGCATGCGGCTAGTGACCATGACAACTGTTGAAAGGGCTTCCTGGGTGTGACTGGCACGGTGGCTCACACCTGTAATCCCAGCTGTTTGAGGGGCCAAGGCAGGAGGATCACTTGAGTCCAGGAGTTCGAGACCAGCCTGAGCTACATCATGAGACCCCCGTCTCTACAAAAGAAAAAAAAATAGCCAGGTGCGGTGTTGTATGCCTGTAATCCCAGCTACTAGGGAGGCTGAGGCAGGAGGATCACCTGAGCCTGGAAAGTCGAGGCTGCAGTGAGCCGGGATTGTGCCACTGTGCTCCAGTCTAGGCAACAGTGAGACCCTGTCTCAAAAAAACAAAAAGTAGAAATAATTCACAAAGGACGAAACCCTCTTCCTATGTCTGCTGCCTGGGAGCTGTGCTCCAAGCCAGCCCACTCCCACACTGCTGTCCTCATCCCTGGGCCAAGCCAGCTAGTGGCAGCTACTCTACAGACATCCCCCAGGCTGAGAGGACACGGTGATTCCCACCCAGACACTACAGGAAACAATTACAGGAGCGAATTAAGTAACCACGGAGTTACTTTATTGAGTGAATTCCTTGACTTGCATGGGACCAATGTTTTGGGGGCTGTGTGTGTGTCTGCGTGGAAGGAGGAGGAGCCCAGCAGCATGGATGGTGGGCAGGGTATCTCCTCACCTCTGCCATCCACAGTGCATACCCTCCCCTGGGTTCTAATATGTCCTGAGTTCTAATGTGTACCAGGGCTTGCAGGGCAGCCCCAACAGCTGCCAAGACCCATCCACAGGCCAAAGGGAAATACATTCACCAACATAACTGTCCGGAAGTCCAGCCTAGTGAACTTCTGAGGGCGTCTGGTTGCCAGCTCCCTGGTGCTTGCATTTATTTATGGAACATTTAGATGCTTCTTAAATTAATTTAAGAATAAATTCAGGCCTGGGAACAGGGCTCAGTCTTTTTGTCGGTGACGCACTCAGAGTTTTGTAGATTCAGGCTGGACGTAGTGGCAAGCATCTGTGATCCCAGTGCGTTGGGAGGCTGAGGTGGGAGGATCACTTGAGTCCAGGAGGTCGAGGCTGCAGTGAGCTATGATGGCACCACAGCACTCCAGCCTAGGCGACAGAGTGAGACTCTGTCTCACG
This sequence comes from Tarsius wallacei, assembly GCA_963574415.1. NCBI lineage: Eukaryota > Metazoa > Chordata > Mammalia > Primates > Tarsiidae > Tarsius > Tarsius wallacei. The sequence continues at coordinate 6,810 of CAUYQG010014314.1, read as the reverse complement.
TTTGCCTCTGCCATTTGGTGTTTTCCAGGACACATTCTCCCCAGCCATGGAAGCCTCCTAGTAAGCCATGAGGAGGGGCAGGGGTGATTTTTGAGGCATGACATCCTGAATGGGGGGCTGGGAGGGGTATAGGTGGCAGAAAGAGCTCTGGGCAGTGAGTCCAAAGACTGGGCTTCTCTTTTCCATCTGTGGCAAACTCTTGGTGTGACCCAGATAAGGCCATGTGACCCTCTTTGGGGCTCAGTGTTTGCGGTAGCCACTGCCAGAGTCCCACAACACCAGAAAGACATTTCCTTTCGTGGCTGTTCCAGACTCCAGGCTCTCGGCCTCGGCACTCTCCATTGGACTGGAGGCGCCTTTGCTGTGGGGCTGTCTTGTAAACAGAGGAGTGTCCAGCTCATCCGTGGCCTCCAGATGCCCCAGCCCCATCCACGCCTGCCCTCAACTGCTCCATGGTAAGGCTGAAACCCTCCATGTGCAGGAGGTATGTGCCATCGCTCTCCCACACATGGCCAGGGGATAGCTCGAGAGGGTTGACCACTCACCATGGCTAGACAGCAAGCTGCAGAGCAGGGGGCACCCAGACCAGGACCTGGGGGGCCATGGTGTGGGCTGGTGGGGGAGGAACACTGAGCATTCACTGTGTGTCAGCATGGAATGCACGACATCCGACTCCTCCTCAGGCTGACTCCTCCAGCCCGGGACAGCCTCATCGTGCAGACAAGCAGTGGAGACTCAGAGACAAGAGACTCAGCAAGTCACCTAGAGTCATAGAGACAGCTTCACCCTGAGTTGGGATCTGAGCATCCACTGGTCTGGGCCTGAAGTCCATGTTTGTTCAACGATGCCATGAGTCAATCTCAGGCTGGCTGTGTCACACAAAGTGGCATGAACCTAGGTTTATGGCGCTAAGGGTCCCTTGGAGGCCATCTGACCCAGGCACTCATTCTCACTGCTGCAAATGAGGTTTAGATCAGAGAGGGGACTCGCCTGTGGGCACTACGGGGCCAAGACCAGACCCTGGGTCTGGGTGACGCCAGGACTCAACCCCTTTCCTCTGCCCAGACTCAGGGGACAGGGAACCTTGAAGCCCATGGGTTTGGAAATCAGAGAAGCCCCCCCAGAAGAGAAGAGCTCTGACCTGGCCGAGGAAGAGTGGGGAAGCTGACTGGGCACCTATGTTGTTGGGCCACAGAGAGCAGCACCCAGAGCATGAGCCGTGGCACGATGAGGGCCTTGAATGAAAAGAAAGTGAAGGCCTAGAAGCCACCTGCATTCTGACTTCTTGTTTCTCCCCCGCCCCCCAAGTGAAGGAGTACTCTCTGGAATTTTCTTACCTGAGGAAACTTCTTCCAAAAGAAATGCAACTGTCTTAAGACCCCCTCCCTGGGAGTCTCATCAAATCTCCAGGAACCAGAGAAGGAAGGCACCAAGGGGGTCTCCCCATACCCAGGTGGGAGACTCTGTGCTCCTGAGACAGCTCCAGGGGTCCACAGGGGGTTCAGCTGCCTCATCGCCAGATGGCCTTTGCTCACAGTGACGGTCTGCCCCTCCCCTTCCCACCCCCACACCCTCAGCTTAGAGAGACCAGGTCCTGGCCACTGCCCTCTGGGCTCACCATCTCCCTAAAGACCATCCACTGTCCCCAACGGCCACCCACATCCTGCTCCCAATCTCCCTCCCCCGAGCTCAGAAGGACCAGGTCCTGGCTGCTGCCCTCTGGGTTCACCATCCCCCTGAAGACCATCCACTTGCCCCCATGGCTGCCCACACCCTGTTCCCAGTTCCCCCGAAGTCCCCACTGTCTGGCCCTTCTTTGAGTTTCACATTTTTGGGCCTCTCGTGCCCACATACACACAAATACCTTTGTGAGTCTCTCCCACTACTAATCTGCCTGTGGTCAGTCACTTCAGCAAATCCTCAGAGGAGACAGAGGGATGCCTCCCCTTCCCCACCCTCCCTGCCAGGTGGCTTCCATCAGCAGCTCTCCAGTGCTCCCAGCTTGCCACGGTGGAGAGTGCGAAGGTGTCTGAGATGACCAGGGGAAGAGCAGCCACTGGGTTTCCTGAGCGCATGCCTTTCTGCATCACCTGTGTCTGTCATTGTCTTTGAACTACTTTACAACCCTGCAAGTCATGCAAAACTCATCAAGTGACAGCCGGACCAGGTCCCTGTACCCTCTGCCCAGAAAAACCAGAACCAACACAGCCATGACAGTGGAGAGAGTGTAACCTTACCAGGCAGCAGAGCGAAGCGGGCAGGACAGGTGTTTCACACCACCTCTCCTGAAATTCCAGGGAAGCTGGTGGGTGGAGGGACAGGGCCGTGGATTGGCTGATGAGGTCACGGGACATCAAGATGAGGTCACAGCGGGGGGTGAGGGGGTGGGGGCAGGCTACCGTCTTCCCGAGGCATCGCAGACCGACTTCCTGGTGTTCTGGGCCTGGGTGTCTGGAAACATCTCAAATGCCATTTTTGGATTTTAAGAGAGATGCAAGAGATGTGTCTATAAAGCAAGTCCTGAGAGGGAGGTCCTGCCCCCATGACTGTGAGCTATTAAGGAGGCAGTCTGGGAGGAAGTTGTAGGGAGGAGTGTCCCTGGAGACTGAAGTCTTAGGTCCATTAAGAAAGAATATGTTGACCAGCCTAGCCTCCCCAGGGATCAGAACATGAAGGTTATTTTATTGTTTTATTTTATTTTAATTTTGAATCAGGGTCTCACCGTTGCGCAGGCTAGAGTGCAGTGGCATGCTCATGGCCGCCGCAGCCTCGACCTGCTGGGCTCAGGAGATCCTTCTGCCTCAGACTTCCAAGTAGCTGGGGCTACAGGTACATGCCACCTCGCCTGGCTAATTTTTTTTTAATCTAATACATATTTTTATTTTAAAATTGTGGGATACAGTTAAGGGTTAGGTATACAAATGTGTATTGTGTAGGTATCCTTGTTGATGAGGTGTGCCCCCCCATTCCCTGACAGATATTGACTACCGTTAATCCCACCTCCCTTCCCCTCACTCCCCCCCCAATAGTTTTCCACCTCTGTCAATTCTTTTCTTATAGTATTGGGATAGTTGTTCAAGGTCCACTTATGAGTGAGAACATGTGATACTCAGGTCTTTGTTTCTGTGAGAGATCACTCAGTATTATAAACTCCAATTCCATCCAGGTTGCTGTGAAATTCATGATTTTGTTCTTTTTTATGGCTGTGTAATATTCCATCATGTATATTTTTTTTACACATTTTTTTAATCCAGTCCTCTTTTGATGGACAGCATGGTTGGTTCCATGAGCTTGCTATTGTGAACAATGCTGCAATAAACATACGTGTGCAAGTGTCTTTTTTATAGAGTGATTTGGGTTCTTCAGGATATATTCCCAGTAGGGGGATTGCAGGGTCATATGGAAGGTCAATTTTTAGAACTTTTAAGAATGGCCACACTGATTTCCACAGAGGCTGTACTAGTTTACACTCCCACCAACAGTGTAGAAATATTTCCTTTTCACCATATCCTCTCTAGCATCTATTATTTTTTGAGTTATTGATAATGACCATTCTGACTGGAGTTAAGTGGTATCTCAGTGTAGTTTTAATTTGCATTTCCTTGATGACTAGTGAGGTTGAACATTTCTTCATGTATCTGTTGACCACTCGTATGTCCTTTTGAGAAGTGTCTGTTCATGTCTTTTGCCTACTTTGTAATGGTGTTGTTTGTTTTTTTTCTTTTCAGCATGTTTGAGTTCTTTGTAGATCCTAGATGTTAGGCCTTTGCCAGACATGGAGTTGGCAAATACTTTTTTCCAGTCTGTGGGCTGTCTCCCTGCTCTCTTGATGGTTTCTTTGACTTTGCAGAAGCTTGTCAGTTTAATGAGGTCCCACTTGTCTATCTTATCTCTTATGGCCCATGCATTTCGGTTTTTCCTCAGGAATTGGATGCCAGGGCCAACTTCCATAAGGGTGTGTCCTGCATTTTCTAAAGTTCTTATGGTTTGAGACTTACATTTAGGTCTCTGATCCATTTAGAGTTAATTTTTTAATTTTATTGTAGAGTTGAAGTCTCACTAAGTTGCCCAGGCTGGTCTCAAACCCCTGGGCTCAGCCAATCCTCTGACCTCAGTCTCCCAAAGTGCTGGGATTACAGGCGTGAGCCACCACGCCCGGCCCTGCTGACCTCAGTTATTCCAACAGGGCTCCGTGGCAGGCAGTGAGTTGAAGAGACATAAACTCCGCGTGTGCCAGTGTGCTGGAACTGGAGGTTCATGTGTTTCACACTTGGTGAAGAAGATCCAAGGGCATGTTTGGGCCCCATCATGGGAAGCCTTGGGATCATTCTTGAGCCCCTCAGTCCCGTTCTGGCCCTCAGTCTCCTCAGCTGGTGCATGCAGACCCCATGGCAGATGCCCCGCCTCTGCCCCAGGGTTGCTGGAAGGGTGGCACGAGACAATGGGTGTGCATGCCCTACAGAATGTAGAGTGAGGGAGCGAGCATGCTGATTACCTCACCAGCGTGCTGGTGTGCATTGCCCTACAGACTGTAAAGTGCTGGAGAGAGTGTGCCGACTACCATGCCAGCATCCTGGCCCTAGCCACTGAAGAGGGGCTGGTGAAGACAGGAGGACGCCAGGATCTGGTCTTCCCCGTGGCCGGTTTCTGTGGGGATACACGGGGCTGCCAGGAGCTAGGCATCCACCTGAGCTCCCTGCTGGAGGTCCCTGCCCTCACCCTGCCCCCTCATCCCTGCACTCACCACCCCCCTGCCCTCACCTTCCTGTTCTCACCCTCCACCTTCACCCCTGCCCTCATCTTTCCACCCTCAACCCCTGCCCCTGCTCCTTCCCCTTATCCTCCTCCTGCCCTCACCCTCCTTCTCTCACCCCTTCTCCTCCCTTTCGCCCCTCCCCCTCCCCTCCTCTGCCCATCATTCCCCTCCCCTCATTCCCCAGCTCCCATTCCTTGGCCAAGTTGGCAGCAGTGCCCCATGCCTCTTCACCTGGAGACCCCTCCCCATGATACCCAGGCGACACTGCAAGCCACTGTAGATGCTCACATGAGGATCGTGCTCTCAGCTCTTGCCCCCACCCCTGCACATTCTGGTAAGTCCCAGCTGCTCGGAGGATCTGGGGTGTCACCTGGGCATTTCCCAAGACATCCTCCCACCAGGTGTGTGGGTTCAAGTCCAGAAGCTGAGCAGGTGTGGCATTCCTACCAGGTATGAAGAGAGACAGAGGCCTGGCCTCCCACTCTCGCCTCCAGGAGGGCATTCAGGGATCTTGGGCAAAAGCAGGCGGAGAGGATCAGGCCACAGGGCCATCCCAGTGCTGGGTGTCACAGTCGCCTGGGAGCTTTCGACACCCCAGGTTAGGAATGAGAGCCTAGGCCAGCACGTGGCAGGGGAGGCCTATCTCATTGCCTGGCCTCTGGGCCAGCAGCCTGGTATGCAAACCGCCCTTCTGAAGCAGGCTCCCTCCATCCCAGAGGGGCCCAGCCCAGGTGTCCCGTCACGTTGGGGTTTCTCAGCCCTTGGGACCCGTGACTCCTGAACAGGTCCTAGGACGGGTGTTTCCCTGGTGAGAAGTTCCCAGCTGCTTAGGGCTGGGGAGGTGCTGTCAGGCCACCTGGGGTGGATCTGGCAGGCACGACTCAGCAGGTGTGGGCAGAGCCTGGTGGGTGACCATCATGCAGATGGCAGTGGCTATGGCCCCCACACTCCTGGGAGCTGGGGAACATGCATCTCTGTCAGAAGTCACAGGAGGAATGACAGCCTGGCCAGCAGCCTTCTCGCAGGATGTCTTTTGTAAACAAGCTGAAAATCCAATAGCTGTAAAACACACGCATGTCCTTAAACGTCTGGCGCTGGCTCCCATAAATGGAGAGTGTCTCTGAGGAAAGTGTTCCAGCAAACTGTGCACACCCGGGATGCGGGGTCACCAGAGGGCTGCTGGCCCTTCTGGGCTGGCCTTCCCATGCTGGCCCTCCCACCCTGGCCCTCCCATGCTGATCCTCCTGCACTGTCCCTCCCGAGACTGGCTGTCTCGTCGCTGGCTCTCCCATGGCCTCAGGACCCAAAGGACAGGGCTGGCACTGGGCTTTGCTGGAGGCTGTGTGTGTGACACATTCACACTCTAATGCTCACACATGACATGCTCACACTCACACTCACATCTCTCATGTTCACATCCTCTTATCCTCACACACACTCAGTCTTGCTCTCACACTCATGTTCACACTCAGTCACACTCATACTCATGCTCTTGCTCACACACTCATACACTATCACGCTCACATAATCTCATGCTCACTCTCACTCATGCTCACGCTCACTCACACATATGCTCATAATCATGCTCACTTACACTCACTCTTATGCTTATGCTCACATTCTCATGCTCACACACGCACTCATGCTCACACTCATGCTTACACTCACACTTTTGCTCATGTTCACACTCACATGCTTACACACATGCTCACATGCTCATGCTCGCATGCACATGCACATACACACCCAAACACTCGCATGCTCACACTGACATGCTTACGCTCACACTCATGCTCACACACTCTCTCACACTCACACTCTCACACATGCTCACACGCTTACACTTACATATGCTCACATACACTCATGCTCACACTCAGGCTCACGTTCACATTCTCACACATGCTCTCACACGCTCCTATATAACCCCTCACACTCACACTCTGGACACTGAGCAGAGTAAGCCGCTCGTTGGCAGCACTCTGAGTTTGCCGCTCCTCAGTGCTAGGGCAGCATGGCCCCGAGGACGTGAGGCTCTGCACATGGGCCCCTCC